>JARACY010000079.1:0-159201 GCA_029255725.1 Scrobipalpa atriplicella
GCAGGTGAACCGCATCACCGAGTATTTACAGGCTCATTAACCAGTAGATACCAACTGGTTGCAAGCCGGATATTGACAAATACGTACTTATATTAAAATAGATTCGAAATCATCCATATTAGAGACTTTGAATAAGACATCCATATTGAATTTCAGGTATCGGGGTGGGAAAGACGTACGTACTGCCTAACACGGAATCACACGAAACACACACAAATTAAGTTCGATTCGGTTATTTAAATTTATGATTATATAACCTGTCTGCTTAGAATCCCGGAATCTCTGTTTAGCAGGCAGATATATTGCCGACTAAACTGCTTGGGTCGTCAATATTAAACCCGATCGGGGAAGTATATCCGACATGTTGCCAACGAAATTTACATCTAAATTTGTTCAGTTTTTTCGCTTATTACGCGTTCGTATCGAGGGGCCGGTATAATCTGTAATTTATACCTCCATCATAATCGTAAACAAGGGAAATAAAGGTCGGTCTAAATTCATATTCGTGTGTTTCTGTATCGTGCCTATTTCGATTTTCGGAAGGGTAATGATGTTAGTGAAAATGTCAGTGGAAGTTACTGGAGCGCACCGAATGTACGTGACCTGTTTGGTGATCGTGCCCTCACGCGCCAAGTTAGCTTCTCTGCCGAATATTATGAGTATAGTTTATCAAAATGTCGGCTGACTCGGTCGACTCTATCCATACCGGCACACTCAACAAATTGCCTAGTTATACCAGTTTTACTGTATCGGTTTATGTCGGATTATTGTTTGGGCTCGCCAACATAAGCCCCTGTAATGGGTCCAAGTTATTGCTTGGACGTAAAATAATGTTGGTCTAGTAGGCTTAGGCATTCAACCGTGTTACATTATTTTATCGGATTATGTTCTGTACACCTCCTTCTTTCCTTAACGTATAAAATGTGATCATAAGCGTATTTTACCACCAACTTGTGTATTCGATATTTGCCTTGTGGTCTCTACCGTAACCTTTATTATCTTATAATAGATTGAAATTCTTTCAGCTCTAGTATGTTTCTAAGACTATTTTTTGTGCCTTTGCTAAATTCATATCAACGATTCTCCTCACAAACAAGCGGAATTATAATAATACCCATTTCAATTTACTTACAGTTGACAGCTTCTCTGGCTAGAAGTAGTTCCTTCTCGAGCTGTTGAGGATCTAAAGGTGCCGCCTCCTGACCACTTTCGCCTTTTGCTTTCTCTATCAGAGCGTTTCCAGCTTCCCCTCGTTCTGCTGCTGCTACTAATAGTCTTCGTACTCTCGTCAATTCCGCCTGTAGAAGAAAATCATATCTATTAAAGTATTGCTTAGATTTAGTATGTTTCAGACAAATTGTATCAATGATCGTATGTGTATTGTATCCTGTCAACTGTTACATTGTTTTTGGAAGTTACCTAATGCAATACCAAATAGCAATGACAATAATATTCAAACTGATGCCTTTGCTAGCGTTCATCCAGTAACCCAGTATGGCATGATGCAACTACGTTGTAGATACAATTTACAATACCAGTTTTTGTTTTAATAGTTTTCAATTTCATCCTGTTTACGTACATCAATTCAATTTGATCAAATTGATAGGCAGCCGAAGCTCGAGCCGTCAAAGATATTGCGCAATTATCGAGCGTAGTGCTCTCGATTAAGTCGACTCGGCTGGAATATTTGAGCCAATAACTCTCGCGGGCTGATCGTTCGTGGGCTTATCAAATGGAATACTTGAGCCGTGGGACTTTGGAAGCACGCTTTTCCACTTAATACTCAGCGCTCACGCCAGACCGAGTAGTTTTCTACGAATCAGCCCCAAAAGGTTTGGTTGGGGAAATCTTTCAGCGAGTTATTACGTTTGAACTCAAATAAGAATGAATTATATAAAGTGATTTTGGTTGGCAGTTAAAGTAATCTTAGAATCGTGATGAAAATTGATGGTTTGATCAATTTTAAATCAGTAACCTCAATATTTACAAAAAAATCTCAGCATGGACTTATGCACTGTATTTCTTGACAAAGTGATGATTTCTTTTCTTTTCTAGCCATCCTTTCTTTAAAAATATGGGTTACCTACCTGGAGCCGCTCATTCTCCACTCGCAGCCGTCGTGCCAACTGCGCGGCAGACAGCATGCCGGGTGACGCCGGTACTTCATCTGGTCGTGACCGGTCCGATCGTCCGCCTGGAGAAGCGGCTGCTGACACAAATATTTTCATTACTTACTAGAGCCTGAAACTTTAACAGAACCGCGGTTGAATAAAACTAATCAATTATGATTTTTAAATTTTCAATCAATCATTAACTGACAGCTCTATTAAGGTTTTACTTTAATTCCCCAGATTATTGCCTATACTCCTGTGTGACTATTTCAGATTTATTTTACATCCCCTCAAAACAGTTTTCTAACAGCCATGTTCTGAAGTTTTGGGTGGCATTAAGTCTCGTTAATATTCAGGGGCCGTCCGCCGCTGACGATATACGATATACTCGTCAGTTATTAGCCCTACTCTACTCCCACTATACGAAAACTTTGTAAAGTATGTGTCCCGCAGTCATATAAATGGAATTTGTTATGGCGACGTAAACATCGTAATAACGTGAAAGTTGTTCCAGTCACGAAAACTTTCAGCCCTCAACGTCCAGACGAATCGATTGTTCGTGTGTAACGTCAGGTTCAACGTTAGCGATTTGGACGCCGCAGGTGTGTGTGAAGCCTACTTTATTGTGCCTGCCATCTCTATCGACTGACGTATTGACTCCGACGAACAACGCTTCGGGCGCAATAATCTTCTCAAGGCAGCTTGCAAAACAAATGGAAATACTATCGAGAATCCATGAACCAACCCACACAAAATAATCTCATCGAATGACTCCCCGAGGAGAAAAATAGTAAACAGGCAAACAAAAGGATTGTGACAAATTATCCTCTTGCAAAATGAGCTTCCGAGCGGCTCTGGGGTGTATTACAGGAGCGGATAATAAACTATAGCCACCTCCATTGGGAGTCGATAAATTACAGGAAGTCGTCTCGCTATTTCTCACTGACCCTGTTATTCTGTTCGGATACAGACGATATGTTAACACTGCCACTGCCCTGCACATTAATCACACGAAACGACGACCCTTCACATGGGAAAGCAATTACAGGATTAAACGAAAAATTTATCAAATTAGAAACGAATCGCAAACTTTGCTTTGTAATTACAACGCGCAAGGGTCTTAAGAATTAAATGACAAATTTGAACATTGGGGGAAGTTTCTTTCTTGGGAAGTTGTCTGAGTCTGGTTGCGCAGTTAGTCGGCAAATGAGCTTATTCCCCAAGGCTGTAGGCTCATTAAGGGCAAACATCCTGCAGAGGGAATGTATGGCTGCTTTCACGAGAACGGGCTCGTACCTATAATGTTCCTCGCTGATATTTGCTCTTATATATTACAGGGATTTATTTCCTCTGACATAGTTAATAAAGCCATTTCATCAAGAGCTCGCTTGCCTTTCGTAATAATTTAATGCATAAAATATTAACCAATGAACAGTTTTGTTCTTATTTCATAGCACCCGTGAAGCACGAAGCAAGAACAACACAAGTTCTCAGCCCAGTTTAACGTTGGCATTATAAACGACCCTCATAACATTCCCCGGTTGTAGAGGCGATGAAGAATTTCCAACTAACTCCCAACTTACTTCATCAGCAAAACAAGCATGCTGGACTCGGCTTGTTAGGAACTATTATCTCCTGGATTACGGGTTAAGATAAACGCAAACGCCAAGTTTGCCGTCTTGTTGACTGCTTCTTGTTCCCTTATTTGTACAGATACTCTATTTCGCGATGGGGTTTTGACTTTGGTTCTTGTTAACCGTGCACGCACATTGTGATAGTGGGCGTAACCCCGAGAGCATTATTTATTACAAACATCCAATACAAACGCGCTCGTCTCTACAAGACACTACTACAACCAGGGCCAAAACTTCTATAGAAAATAGAATATCGTTCAGTATTCGTATTTATGGAACAACCTTTTCTGTGTTTGCTGTCAGTTTGATTGATTGAATTTATTCCCGTTTGAATAGGCTTCACGTTAATTTCTTAGTAACATAGGGTACCTACTCAAAAATATGTTTAGTGGAAAGATGTTGAATAAATAAAGAATGAGACTGCTGGGTTCTCTATTCTTAGTAACTTACGCACGCTGGCACCTAGCAAATATTTGTACGCCTATTTTCAGATTATTTGAGTTTGAGTTATGTTATTACTATTTATACCTCCTACGTATTATCTTATACCTATAGAACAAGCTGTTGGTAATTTAAGTAATTGGTGTAAATCTTACCTCCATCTAAACTGGCTGTGATATCAGCTCGAGGTTCAGGCCCGTCGCTACTCCGTCCCGGCGAAGTAGCATCAGGTAGAGGCACCTCCTCTTCTGAACTATCCGCAGGATCTAGAATGTTCCTCTCGCTAGTATTACTATTGGCCCCGGTCCCGATCTCAGCATACGTGCCGCTGTCACTTCCATTCTGTGTCGACCATTTCACTGGGGATTCTAGTTTTCCATTTGCCTGGTTTTCTTTATTGTCATCGTCTTGAATAGAATCTGTGTCAATACAAGAACCTATTAAATATTCAAATGCTTTTTCTTTTGTCTGTTGGTGAAGGGATTATGTCACGATTATATAAACATGTCTAATATTAGTAGAACCATATTTTACTATCATTAACTTTACCTCACGTCACGCAAGCCTTGATACCACAGATACTAAATTGGTAACTATTTTTAGATTTACGACTATTTCCAATATACCTAATGATTTTTTGTGATCGATACTGAATTATGGTACCTTCTGTTCGTGACACTATCCAGAGTAAGGGTATTTTAAAATCTATTATGTACCCATGTCCATTACAGAAAATCTAGCTTCGTAAATAACTTGAGTATGTATAGGATGTAAGCCGTGAGCATGTAGGATGCCTTATAATGGACCACAATAACCTGAACCTTACCTATAAAGAGGCTGGGGTCCTTCCCATTTCGTATCGACAGCCTGGTCTTACTAATGGTCAAGGTGCCATCGCCATTCAGCGACGTGTTTCCCTTGTCCAGGGTGCCCATCAGCAGACCTGGCACCCGTTCGATGCTAAAAGCACTCGTGGCTGGCGTGATAGCAGCTCCATAAACTACTGCGTATGTAATGGACCATAATAATCTGAACCTTACCTATAAAAGGGTTCGGGTCCTTTCCGTTTCTTATCGATAGCCTGGTCCTACTAATGGTCGAAGTGCCGTCTCCATTCAGTGACGTGTTCCTCTTATCCAGAGTGCCCATGAGCAGCCCTGGCGCCCGGTCGATGCTGAAAGCGGCCGTGGCTGGTGTGATGAGGGGGTCCGCTGCTTCAGTCTCCACGCTGCTGTCTTCCACACGGGACCCCACTGATACTTGCTCGTCCACCATCTTGCGGAGTTTCGCCTAGAATTAGAAGATGCTTAGTAAAATACTTATAGTGAATCTTCATTGTCTGCTGCAACAGCCCACTGCTGGACAAAGGTTTCTTTAAACTTAATGAATGCAGCTTTTATGCTTGGTGCAATTCATAAAAAAAAAGCTTCTTTAAAAAAACGTTTACTTTAAAATTATTTTTTTTCTTTGCACTCTATGATGTTCTTTAAATTTTCAATTTTTTATTATTCACAACAATGTTGGTACAAAGTTTAACATCCCAGGAAAATTCACCACCAAAATACTCTACCCAGGTAATTAAGTCACTAGATTCTAGTGGTTTATAGGTTATCTATTCTGTCTAGTCAACAGTTCTGTATAGTCTGCTTTATTATAGGCAATCTTGGCAATACCGATCGTAAACTAGTTGCCTAATCTTATGTTCTGTATTTATGGCATAGCAACACTTTGTAATACTGTTATATCTTTGGCTTCGCCCCAAAACTTCGCTGACTTTACAACCTATAGTTATTATAAGAAATATCATGTGAGCTGTAAGCATGTCCGTTCCTTTTTTTAATCGCAGGGTGTAAGTTCTTTAAACCACATGTATTACGGTACGATTTTGTACCGTAGAATGCTAAATTTATTTGCATGTAAAAAAGTTTCGTCGGAAATATAGATAATTTGCTTATATACATACTTAAGCACCTACTTACGTGTAGAAGAAGTTGTTCCAAGTAATAGAATTTATTTGACACCCTGTACTACAAGAAATACGTGTTTAGTACAAGTTCGTTAAGTTGATATACAGGGTGTTTTAAGTTAACGAGCATGTAGAGGGGTGATTCCAATGACGTCATATCTGCCTCTATTAATCTGCGCTATGTCCGTCAATTTAGTTAATTCACCGTTTGAGGTAATAGTCGTTTGGGGTTGTTTGTTTAATGCCTTCATTTTGAGGGACGAATAAGCTGATGGTTCGATCTAAATATAAGTTATGACCATCGTGTCCTTAAGAAATAAATTTTGGAAAGTGGCTTATTTTTTCGAGTCCAAGTGTTTTTTACGGCAGTGATGCGATCCTTCAAGTTATTATTATGGGATCTGTAAACAAATACGCATTTCCCAGCTTAATGTAATTTTAAGAATTTTTACGAATTCTAAATTAAAATAACTTGAATATTATTCCTGTCATAAAGGTAACACGCTAGAAGTATTTATTTATTTTTCTTTAAGTACCTACCTAAGTATTTTATCGTTTAAATCAATATTCCCAGAACTATTGTTCCAGCACAACAATGCAGCAGGTACAAGTTACCCGGCGTGAAATCGCGTGTGCTGATGCGTGCCGGAAACTATTTCCACGGGAGCTCTCCGGCGAAGTTTGTGAGGAAAATGTGCTAATCGACCTCGCCCAGGAAAAGCTCACGATTCGATTAAAATTGGCAGTTTTCAGTTAGTTCCACGAAGTCGCTTACGTGGCGCGCTGTGTGCTTTTGTCGAGCTTTTGACAAAAAGCGACTATTTTTAATTTTAGGTTTAGTACAAAATATTTTGTAAAATTAATCAAGCTTTATGCTAAACTAGCTTTCCGCCCCGCGGTTTCACCCGCAGCTAAGAGTTTTCCCGTTGGATTGAGTTGCCGCGCTGTTCCTACCTTTAAAATTGACGGAATATCAATACAAACTTCCATCCCCTATTTAACCCCCTTAGGGGTGGAAAATACAAAAACGCTGAAACACGTGTTCATTATTTTTTAATCTTTTGCCCAAAAACTAAATTGGAAGATCCTGCCATCAAAATTGACGGAATTTCCATACAAACTTCCATCCCCTATTTAACCCTCTTAGGGGTGAAAAATACAAAAATGCTGAAACACGTATAAATTATTTTTTAATAATTAGCCTAAATACAAAATTTGAAAATCCTACCTTCAAAATTGACGGACTTTCATACAAACTTCAACCCCCCTTTTTACCAGTTTAGGGAGGGAAAATCCGGAAATCCTTTCTTAGTGGGAGGTAACGTTATAAGAGGAACTTGCTCTCTAAGTTTAATGATTCTAGCTTTAGTAGTTTAGGCTCTGCGTTGATGAATCAGTCAGTCAGTCAGTCAGTCAGTCAGTAAGGACAAACGATTTTATAAGTTTAGATATGAAAATAGATATGTATAACTTTGTTACCGTAATGGATCTCCATTCATTGGGCATCAGTAGTCTTACTTATGCCATAGTACTTATTACCTCCATGCTGATGCCATATTAAGCTACTTTAATTTAATAAAGCCAGAACCAGCTACTGAACTGGAAGATGGAACAGTAATCAAAATGTCATATTATGACAGAATTATGACATGAATGTCTGAAAAGATCACTTTAAAAAAGTCGAGAACTTTGTTAAAATTAAACCGCACCTACCTACGCAATGCATTGCATACCTACTTGTGAACTGGTTATGACTTTGAAAAACGCCCATTGGAACTGAGGTCATTCAATTTCCGATCGATCTGCCAACTGGAGGACGCTCAGAAATATCAGGCCAGTAATTTTTCGTGGCTAAAGAATGAGCGGAATCAAGCGATCGGCAAACCAATTAGTCTTGTTAATCACCCTCTCTGTAATAACTAACTGGATATCAATCCATTTTCTATCCACAGTTTGATGATTCACTACTTTTAGTCAAACATTGTTTTGAGTCGTATTAAAGATGATGAATTTGCAGCTGGAAGTTTTTTGTAAAGAAAACAATAAACATATGACATTTTATAAAACAAGCTCGCATTTTTTTTTCATAGCGTTAATGTATTTTTTTAGTTTGAATTTCTAAACAATTGGATCTCTCTCAAATATAGGCACTGAAGAACCTGAGTTACATGTATTGCAATTTCAGATATGATTGATGATTTGACTTCTAGATATGACCCATGGATTTGTCAGTTTTTAGTTTGACATACATAAAATACCTCAGCATCCTATATTCTCAAAATTTATTTGACACGGCAAAAATTGCTTTTATTAGGCTGTTTACTCTTTACCTACCCTTTAACTAATACAGGTATGATTTAGTATATAAATGTCTATGTACCTAGTTAATCATTCACAAACTTGGTGTTAGTGTATGTAAATAGTTGCAAAGTTAACACGTTCTGTATCACGTCGTAGACAACACAGTCCTTGTTGCGTGCCATAACAATCAAGTTACTTGTCCTAGGCAAATGTTGGCTTACCTCAGACTATACAGGGTCCCACAGAGTGGTTTCATTGTTTCAACAAATTATGAAATATATGAAAAGAAAGAAATAATAAATTCACCTCGGGCAGGATTTGAACTTGCGACCTTCGGAATGCCGCTTCATCGCTCTGCCAACTGAGCTACCGAGGAGGTAGCCGATGGTAGGCTTTGACCACTTTGACTCAAGATGATTTCCGAATTCTTAGAGCCGGTCAATAGATGGCACCCTTACTCTATATTGTAGTGAAAATTCCGTTCTAAATTAACTAAAACCCTGTATAATTGAAGGTAGTTCAGACTTACCTGGGCGTCGCCTAGTATGCGGCGCACAAGCGCCATCAGGCCGCCGTGGCAGGCGCTGTCATGCTAACCCCCCGCGCCCCGCATCACCCCCGCACTCCCCTTCACCCCCTCAACACCTCACATACAAACTGCTTATACAAATTGAAACTATTTCACTTTGCACAACCCTTTCTGGTAAACACTTTGATGGCTCTGTTGCGTTATCTGTAACAAATGAGAAATATTTGTTAGACTCAAGTCATTTAGCAAAACGTTTATTTGGTTGAGTTGCTTAGAGTTCGTCTGAACTAAATACTAAATTTTTTCCCTTGGGTGTATTAAATTAAAAGTCAACAAATGGGCAAAAGCATTCCCTGCTCGTTAATTTGCCAAACCAAAGTTTTGAGTATGGAAAATAAATGGTAGTAATATTAGTAGCACACGAAATAGATATTTTTAAAATCTCTCGAAATTTGTATCGCTCTTTATGTTTTTTATGTCCCTACCTAAGGTAAATACCTACATTTATAATGTAAGAGGATGATGATCCTGCATAAGTCATAACAACAAGATTTCATATTTCAACACCGTGTATTTATATATATATTTACTACTAAGTTATATGCATTGGGCGCTTTTCCACTAGACGGCACGTCAACGGCAACGGCGACGGCACGGTACCGTCGACGATATCGTAGGTGAGACAATGTATGAAAATCAATGAAATTATATGACACGCTTTTCCACTTGCCGGCATGGCACCGTCACGGCATGTCATCGATTCCCATAGATATTGTCACGTGATCGTCGCCGTGCCGTCGCCGTTACCGTTGACGTGACGTCTAGTGGAAAAGCGCCCGTATAATATGATCAAACCGTTAAAAGTTAATAAAACTTGATAATGTACTCGTCCAGAGGATAAACTATGTTAATTTAAATTTGATGAAATTCCGTTTTTAACTTTATTAACATCAGCATCGGCTATAATATGGAATTTAATTAAAATAAATGACAGCGGCGGTCCACTGCGCGTCACGCTTCATTTTACATGAATCAGAAATTGTACTAATATTTTATTATCATACGCACAGGGTGTTGATATTTTTGTATCAAACAGTGGCAACAAGCTATGCGGTCCACCTGATGGTAAGCGGTCACCAAATGCTGGTATAATAAGTATGATCACTTTTGACTGTTAATAGGACAGCAAAGCATCTCTAGTACTAGTAAAAAAAAGTGGTTAGTTAATACACTTGGAGGTTCGATACTTGTTATAATGGTCGATATATTTGTCGATATAGTTGTTTTATAAATCATTTTCTGTAATAGGTAACTATGTAGTCACACTCTATTTTCATAACATTATGCTTAATGGAAAATTTAAATTCGGTAAGCTCTTTATGCTTTTATTGGCATTCAATAAGCTAATTATATGCTAAACATATGAAGCTATAAACAGCTGATTGACAAGGCTTTTAAACTCCACTGGAGTCTGTTTAAGCTCGATATAATAAGTAGGTATTTGCTAATGAATATCGATTTTATATCAATGCTTATTTATGACAAAGTTTGCAGCAACGAAGGCCTTCCGCTCTGGTTCTAAAATGATCATCAACCACAATTTTCTACCAAATGCGATGGATATTTTTGTGGGCGAGTCCATTTCCTAAATTGCTAATAGAAACGAACAATTTTAGAAGCTCGCGTGAACATATTTTTTTTTATATTCAGCACATTTATTTCGACTTTACCACGGAAACAATACCGCATGGCTATTTATTGGCTATAAAAGGTCCATTCGAACGTAGCACAATGGCTACGACCTGCTACGACCCGCCGTAGCGACGTAGCGCCGTAGCACCCCAGGAAATTGGACCATACGCCATTATTATAACTGCTAAAGAATAAAATTAGTTCATAGCACGATTCACAGTGTTTTCCAACTCTCAAAGGAAACTAAATTTTAACATCAAAATTTGTGTTTCTGTATAAAAATTGTGTCTCGTAAAACTCACGAAAGTACCGCGTGAACTAATTACCACGTTCTGCAAGAAAAATACTTTGGCTTCCATAATTGCCTGCTAAGTTGTAAGAGCAATAAAGTTACGTTGAATTGCGAAACTCATTATTCGCGTGCCCCGGGCGAGTGGACCGAGCGGGGCGAGCAGCCGCACAAAGCTTTCTGACGTGGTCGCACTTCTGATCTTTCTTTTTCCGATACCTAGTATTTCAACAAAAACCTTCCTCTTACAAATGAAACATCCGGGTGTCGAGAAATCTGAAGCGACAATGAAAAGAAATGGACGTAAACAGTTGGTTGGCTCGTTAGTCGTTATTGTGCGAGTGGCTCCTACGCAATTAAAGCGAGCGTTTCGCGCTCAACAAACGTGCCGTACCATTTCCTATGTAATCGACCCCTATTATGCAAATAGCCGAAACGAACTCCGCGTTTTTAATTTAAGAGCATTCTCCTGACGAGTATAGTCGGAGGGAACACTTTAAGGCGGTAATTTGCGAAGGCCCGAGCGCCCGCCGCCAGTTATTGGCCGCAAAATTGATTAAAATTCCAGCCGCGTGAGGCCGTCTCATCCACTCTTTTTTATTATATAGCGTTTGTTGAAAAGTAGGCCGATGGTTGCTGCTTTTTAATTCTGTACGCGTTTGTCTGTCGATTGTCGACCACTCTGGCAATTGAGTCAAACAACCACCGCGTCCGCTACAAACTGAATTTCATTTTCAGAACAAATAGACAATACAGCAATTTTAAATTTTATACAGTTTATTTTATTTAGTTTTTTATATGGTTACAATTGATTATTTTGTTGGGATATACAAAGGGTTTATTTTATTTAATCTGCAGGCTCTTACAAACAGAATAAAGTTTAACAGAACGCAATAATACTATTTGTACTGCAAATAATGTTGTGAAAACGTTGCAGTTTTGCTTGCCCGATTACACACACAAAGTGTAATCATTATTTACATTCCGTCTGATATTTAGTCTGTTTAATGCAAACATTTAAATCAGACCTGTATCTAGCTATATTTCTGAATCGGAAGCTCGTGTCACGATCGCGGTATCTATCAAAGTAATGGCGGCATTTCATTAAGAATCTCAGCACATCGTTTCAGATTTACATAAAAGGTCGCGGCGTAACAGCGGCGGAATTAAACCAATTTTTAAAGACCTCAAACTTAGTTAGTTGATGCTTTAAGCTGTGGTTACCCAATATTCACATGAGAACTCTTAATTATTGAATCTTTTTGAACACACACAAAATTTTAGAAGTATGCTTTATAACATGAGCAGGCTAACGGGTGTGTAATATCTCCCTAGGCAAACTAGCGAATTCACCACCAAGCTCATATTTCCATTTTACCACACGAGCAGGTAGGTAATGTGGAAGTTACCGCCAGAAACATTTTAAAGCAGGTACATACAAGCTCCAACGTACATCAAGCAGTGTGTGTTCGACGTGAAATATTACGGCAAGGAATATTCTGTAGCCTTGTATGATTACACGTGTTTGTGACAATTACTTATTTGTAAATTAAGTGGCTTTTTACAACGCTTTCTGTGTGGGTACTTGTAAAGGCTTTCTCGTGAAGTAAGGGAAGTTAGAATTCTGTCTAGCCCTGTTAGATAAGTAGGTAGCATATGGTACAATATTGTCAAAAGAATAATTGCTTAAACGCAATTTCAAGCTCGCCCCGCTAGATTTCGTATAAGATTATCTTCAAACCCTTTGTGGTTTACACAAAATTAAACGAAGTTTTTTGCTTTTGTTTTCAAACCGGACACAAAAATGGCTCAAGGAGAGATCTGCCACGCAAATAAACACTCAAGCTCATCTCAAAGCACTGCTAATGTTAGTTTATTACATCGTTCCTTTGGAACCTCCGTAATTTAGAATACTCGTGCATGTGGAAGGCAATATGCGGAGATATAAAATTCCAAATGCTTTTTAATTAAGGCATGAAGTATTCAAAGACATAACGAGGGGAAGTCGGGTAGGCGGCTAAGTTATGGCCTATGTGGGCTGGGTGTAAGGCTAACTTTGCCAGAATGTCCGCCAAGGAGACAGTTTTGATGAAAGTTATTGCGGGTAATATGAAGTTACCTTAAGAAGGCAAGAGCTGTTCTGTTCAGAAAACCTACTTGTTTGAAGAAGTTTTATAGTCGTTCGACCCGTTACCCCACGCGTCTGAAGACTTAGTAAACAGTCAATCATCAAATCAAATTTTTCCATATGTGCGGTTAATTCTGTTATAGAGGTAATTCTATAACCGAATCAAATCACAAACGCCTGGGACGGACAATAAATTGAGTTGGGCGTAACCAGGCAAGCGAGCGCAGGTGACGAGAATTATCCCGGGATATTATTCACCGAGAAACTAACACGAAAGCCCTTGTCTACTTATGCCAAATAGCCTATTGTTCCCTCTCTTTCGTTCATGTTTTTTCTTCTTTCGTGTGAGTTGTCGTGTCGATAAATAGTATCGAAATATGATGACTTGATTTAAGTACAAAAGTGAGCTTATTTTGAAATGAGATATTATAGAGTTTTTTAAGTTTATTTCTCTACTTTTTATAATTTTCAGACAAAATAATGAAAACCGAAAATGAGGCATATTATTCATTATCAAGCAGATTTCTTTTCATTATTTCCATTTTACCATCCACTTCTTTACCTATTTCGCCGTACATTGTGTACAAAGCCCTCGCCCTGCCGGTACTGTCCATAAATAGACCTAAAGTTTAAATCTCGGCTCTTAACCGTTTCAGTCATTATTCCCCAGTATTCCATTAGCTAAGCCGTTAAGACATAACCTCTTGCGGCCATCTTGTGGTCATTATTATCGTTCTAAGCTCCGGATTACTTAGTGGAATATGATCCTACCTCCCCTTATTTCTATGCAACAGTATATTATGGCTCTGTCTATCTAAAGGAGGTGTGATTTATAATAATAAGGGTATATTCTTCATTTGTTTGGTCGCAGTCCAATATAAAACACTCATTAGGTAAACTTACTTGTATTTAATTAGTATTAGATAGGTAACTGTTGGTAACTGGCAGCTTGGGCATCGGTTTGATAGACTTTGAAGTGTATTTTGATATTGTTTTTTTGTTTTGCCAATGTCTGGACCAGTTTTTCCAAGCGTGTGAATAAATATTTATAAAGCTACACAGTGGTTTTCCTGTAGCAAGTTATCGAAGGCAGCTTAAGTAACTAATTTATTAACTGCAGAAAGGACAAAGCAATTCCAAAGTACAAAACTATTCCCGCGCCAATTATACCACCTTCCCCTCAACACGCGGTAGGTATGGTTAATATATTGCTTCATAATATAAACTCCTTACAGCGAATATGTAGGTTATTTCCTTTATTTCCATTTTCTCGGCATAACGGGCCGACCTCCATTGTTTCCTATAATACGGAGTTGTACTACGTACTGCGCCGACGACTGAATACTAATAACTAGGCAAATAAACATGCTGCTGATGTGTGGAGGGTGGAAAGAGAGGCACGTACATTCATACATACATAAATCACGCCTTTATCTTTAATGGGGTAGGCAGAGGGTCAAAGACCTAATCAACGTGCGTTCCGCCACGTCTGTCAAGTTTTGTGGGTTATTTCAGATAGTTTTGTATACTGCTGTAGTGTCAGGTTGTCAGCCCATCGCCTAAATTACAATAAACTGAAACCCCCGAGTCCCTTAGCTGGTTTTGGAAAGATGCAGCTGGCACATTCTATGTTTTTTTATCGCCCCCAATCCAGCATGGAAGCAGCGTAAGACAAATCGAGAAAAGTTCTGTTCAGTGTAGTTACCAACCTTAGAAAGTAGGTAAGATTATTTGAGGTAAAATACGCTATTTCTAAGAAAAGCTGACAGTTTATTATTGAATTTCGTTATTTGAAGTGTCTACGTGCTCTTGCAAAAATAAAACGAATTATAGGTATTTGTGGATTTTGAGGTATTTCTTTTGAGGAATCTTGTACTTATTATGGAAAATAATAAGACGCTGTTAATCATAGTATTTTTGAAAAAAAAATAACTTCTTCATAGATATTGGATGATATAACTACTAATGCGAAAATCATGATTTGGTCTGATAAATACCTAGTAACCACAATTTCTTTACAAAATTAATAAGTTTATTGTCATAGAGTATATTTGTTGATTGCCATTTTGCAAATTGAACTTTCTTAAAGGTAGGCATTCGTTACATACTTTATGTAGTAATTTTTCTTTAAACTTGTTAAATTATACAAAATATAACTTTCTGAACAGAAAGATATTGAAGATATTTTTTCTTTGTAATTATGCGAATAGGATCTGGGGAAGTACGTTGTTTTTGACAGTTTGACGTAGAAACGTAAGTTCATAAACGTGGTATTTTTGAAGTAACGCTCCTGAGTCCCGCCATAACGTGAGGAAAGTTCCGGGCTCCAGGGAGCAGCCGTCAGCAAGCTACAACTTGGTGAACTCCCTAACTAGATGAGAACTTGTGTCGGAGTGCTGGCCAGATAATTAAGACTATTTCTTGAAATAGGCCAGATGTGCCGAAACTTTAGCACGAAGCAACGAATAATCAAGGCGGTTTTCAGATTAAGTTTCAGGCGTAATAGTTTTTGTAGCTCAGAAACAGCGAAAATTCCGAAATATTTCGAAATATTTTCAAATGAAAATCAATTTCGGGAATACGAGTATTTAAAATACAGTGTGAAGAACAAGTTTCAAAAATATACCGATAAGTAACCTAACATTTACCTAGTTTCTAGGTTTCTAGTCTTCTTTCTAGAATACGGGTATGTTTATAGTCTAGAGCTATTCAATCCCATTTCAATCCAAGCCGAGATGGCGTAGGCGTAGACATAGAACGTATGATATACAAACCGCAAACACAGCCTGCAGTTTGCTTTGCATCTGAAAACACAGAACATTTCCTTCAAACAGAACCAGATGCTCCGCATCGAGAACTGGAAGCTACAGCCAACTTTAATTAATAAAAGCTAGAAATGTTTACATAAATATGCGAGTCTGTATATCACACCACACAGATGCATGCGTTGCAACGCGCGCTATTCTCAGTATGTAGGCAAACGAAACGAGATAAGGAAATTAAACAAAGCTTAAAAGAGGTACAGTACTTTTTTTATAAGTACTTATTTCAGTTTTCACTCATACTTAGTGAAACTACGATAAAAACTGTTTTTCTAAGTAATAAGTATGGCATGATCTTATTTTGCTATGTAAGTATGTTGTACGGCACTTAAAATAGTTTTTACCCTAAAATACTATCCAGTGCTAAGATGTTCCTTCCTTAAGACATCGACTTAGGAACGTGACTGCAAACCATGCTGCAAACGCTCTGCAAATGCAGTTTCATTTCAAAAACGTCTTGAAATAAGTTTCTTGCACCGCGTTTTCTGGAAAACTGTTTCCGAAGTTAAATTAGTGTATCTTGTTTTCGTCACAACTTTTTACAAACTTTGAAAAATGTTTGTCAATTTTATAATATCTATTCAGATATTTTAGATAATCGTTAATTTACGGAAGATTTCTTAATTTTAAGTATCTCTCACAATTTGTATCGCAATATTCTATGATAAATAAATATACAAGCAAATAATATAGGCGATGAAAACATAATATGCAAAAAATATATTATTTTCAATTAAGTATATATGATGCGTTGACGATGCCTACTCCACGCATTGAACACCTATCTATGTTACTTATGTCCTATATCTGTCTATATCCTATGACTACAAATAGCATTGGATTTGTGTCAAGTCATGTGCGAAGATTTTACCTGTTTGTGTAGCCAGTTTCAAGTTCCCAACACACGACACAGGCTTCGTTCCACCCAATATTGCAGCCTCGCAGTTCCGTCGAGGCTTGCATAGGAAATTAACCTGCTTTCACCACTATTTCTCAAAGAAAAAGAAAAAGAGTGAGACAGGGAACAAACGGGTCACCTCATTCAAAATGGCTACCGGCACCATAGAAACTAAGTTCCTATAAATACTCTACTTACTTACCTACTGTATAATAAATTTTCTTACATCCCTGTATAATGTTGATACCTACGATAAGTTTGACATATAACATTATCTGTCATTTTCTATTTTAAAAACATCACTCCTAGTAATATTACTTTATGTACCTACATACTCCAATGACTATATATACTGACCAACTTTATCCATTCCACAAACTAAATAAAACAAACTTTAAAGAATGCACTGAATACTGAAACTCATGTTCAAAATTATTATGACATCCTTAGGGTCGTATTTATAATCAGCTCTCAAGAGTGACAGCGAATTTGAGTTTAAATCAGAAATGTCATTTCAGTACAAAACGACCTGTCAAATCCATACTTAATATTGCTCTCAATCTTGAGATCGCTTTATAATTACGAGCCTTAATCTACCGTTTATAAACTCGGTAGGTATTACCAACTTTGATACATTATGTATAGTGTGTTTATATGGGGACGTTATTAAATACTCGCCGACTCTGCTTATTGCGCAAGCTTATACTGAGTTATGTAGAAACTTCTACTTGCTTATATGGGTGTGGAATAAATTTAAATAGAGTTTTAATGTATTAAATGGCTTAAGTTCGGGTTGTAGCGGTGATATTAATTCAAGTGAAGGGAAGTGCAAGTTAAACTCTTATCTCGCATTGTAGTTCTGGCATAATACATGCTAGAGCAACTATTATCTGCATACTGTAACTTCATATTTTTTATCACTGACCCAAATCTATGTACATATTGTTTCAAAGGTTTCATCGCAAGACAAAAATTGGTAAGATTGTTATGAAATGTTTGGGTGGTGTCTCGTTGTTTCCATAGCTTAAGAATAATATTATGATAATTATAATGAATAAAAATAAAATTTTAAGTATGTTAATATTTTGTCAAGCTCAGACCATCCCTACCACGTAATATTAACGTAAATGCGGCTCTTAACCTGCTCAGGGCATGTCCATTTCCATTTGGGTGTCGTCGTCGGAGAGCGAAGCAAATAAGCCACATAGGATGTACACTCAGTGGCAAAAGCGAAGTAGAAACTCAACGACACCTGGAAAATCGGGTAGACTATACATTCAGCAGCAGAGGGGAAAGCTCTACAGAAGGTAGTGGAAAATCATGGTACGGTGCGCCGGTAGTGTCGAAGCACGTTAATTTCCTATGTAAGCTCAGCGGGAGCCTTGCCATAGCGTATGATATAATGCTAAGCGGAGATGGAATGACGTTTTGTCAGTACAGCGTAGCTATTAAATCTCCTCATTAAAGTTAACAAATAATTCCAAAAACAAATTATATAAAAATAACTAAGCTTTTAAAAATAAAATATTATACTTTAATTCTGTTGTTATGCACTTTTAAGTGCGGCGGGGTGATGTAAGTTGAGCCATGTAAATTGACATAAAATTTTCAACAGAGTTAAACGTCGTGGAAAATAAATGTGTATCAGATTACACATAGGGTTCGAAAATACATAATAAATAACAGTATAGGAACATACAATTATTATTAAAAAATATAAATCAACAAGTTATATAAGCTAGCAGTGCAGATGCCTATCGAAGCAAAGGTACGTTAATTTTCTATGTAAACCTCGTAAATCTTTTTCTATGTAAATCTTTTTTTTGTAAATCGATCTATCTCAGTATTGCAAATGAGAACGTCCTTTTATAAAAATAGAAGAAGAAGAAAAAATTTCAGCTGTAAAATCTCCAAAACTTAGATCATGCATATTTGCAGGATAGAGCGAGCAGGATATGAGCTAAGCCAACAAGCTCAGGGTTTACCTGAAAAATCGTGGGGAACGTTAATTTCCTATGTAAACCTCGACGAGGAGTTTCCCCTGCAATATTGGATGTTACCGAGATAAGAGAGTCTCTTTTGAGCTGTGCATGAAAGCAAATATCGTTTATGAAGCTACGACTAGATTGGCAAAGATATTAGGTAGGTATGTACAAAATTAATTACTAAGAATGGAGTGTTCATCTTTAATTGTTTAGTATATAAGAACTAATTACTATTGTAAAATACCCATGATCACCTGTATATATTAAATGTTGATGAACCAATAAATAAATAAATTATGCAAGGAAAATAAATTTATGTAATTTGCGATCGTCTGTGCGTCTACCTACATAGTTACTCGTAATATAAAAACAGGTACCTTTAAAAAAGTATGGTCTGGATAGGTCATACTAGTTGCTAAGGTTACAAACCATTCTGTTCCCATTTTCATCAGCTACAACACAACAGTCATCAGCTGAACATAAGCCTCCTTAAATTGGGGAGCAGCTAAGTATTTGCCATAATCTGATATCAAAATATTGCTCCAAATCGTTAGTCTTGAAAACTTTTATTAATATGGACAACTTTTTAACTATTAATTTCGAGTTACATCCATTTTGTTTTTCATATTTATGAAAAGTTCTATGCAAAGCAAATGCATCAGCTCCCCGTAGAGTTGGAAATGGACTTACTGCCAGAGTTTCAGCGCACATGTTGTTGCAATAACTCCAGTTTGCTATAAACTTCGTACCTAAATCCTCGACGGTAGTCGTGGTTGAAGCATGTTAATTTCCTATGCCAACCCTATATAAAGATAGGTATGAGCAACATAGGTATATACAGGGTGTAAGGGGAGGATATTCCGAAAACAGAAATCGTCCAATGGATGAAGTGGTCATTTTGTGAAGGAAAGTTTTTTTTTTTCACTTACTTGTTCAGTTTCGTTGACTGGGCAACCCGTCAGTTTTCGCGATCCCATTCCTTACACCCTGTACACCTATCATATGCACACCTCGCTAGCACTGTCGTGCCGGAGATAGGTGTCGCAATATTGGGCTTAGCGGCATGCACGGTAAAAACTAGCTGTAAAGACAGATTGTATGAGGTTTTTGCAAAATTGGATATTCCACGAAGAGCACCTATGAGTTCCTAGCTTCATGAAACGCAAAAAAATATATACGCTACAATAAAATATTTTATACAAACGCAGGTAAAATAGATGGAAGTCGGAAAATTAAGATAGATGGAAAATCCAAGTGACGTCACCAGATTCAACATAACCTCAAGCATTACCGCACTCTAAATGCACAAGACGGGTCCATTAAGAATGGAGCTAGGTGGAATAGATGCCCGCTAGACTATTCCATCTGCTCAGTAATTGGGTATGCTAATGGAGTCGTGAGCAGGGTTGCCAGCTCTTTAGAGGATTACTCCTTTTTAAAATAATGTAGCCAAACGTTTGCCCGTCATCTCAATTGGCTACTTTCCAACTAGTCCAATCAGCAACTTTTTATGAAATGTCAAAAACGCTTTTTTGTATGAAAATAGTAAATTATGACGTCACATTTTAGTAAATATTGACTAATCAAATCAATAACTTATATACTTTTAATTCGATTATTAAAATCTAAATGTGCATTTTTTTTTAATGATGAATGAAATCCACAATATTTTTAGCCATTAGTTTTAATTTTAAGTATAAACGTTTTGAATTTTTTAAGCTACCCAGTCAAGTACCCAATTGATCATGCTTGATAGGAAGTGACGATGCAGACGAATAATGTTACTCTTTTGTATGCACATTTTGACGAGTGTTTATAAAATACGACTTAAGGAATCTCTTCTCTCTTGTCGTGTGGGTTTCGAAGCGATCGACCCTGGTGTCAAAAATTTTAAACCACCTAATAGCACAGCTAACAGGCCGCTGACATGGTTTTGTGTAACGATCTAGTGGTTGGTCTGGTACATTTACATAGAATGTCCCTGTGAAGTTTAACAGGACGTGGCAGCCCTATATGAGGCCAGGGACGGACTGAGGCGGGGTGACGACCTCAGGTGGCCGACCTTACATTACTAATACTAACTAACCGTAGTGTTGCACGCGAACTATTGTTTTGCAAGAGCTATTCCGAATTAAGGAACTTTTCTGTTCTGACTATCATTTGAGCATTCCACTTTTTATGATAAAAGGTAATTCGGTTTTTACATACACTAAAGTTAAATAATTTGTGCACACTTTTAATTTGGCACATTCTAAAAATACATACATATATAAAATGACGCCTTTATCCATTCTAAACATTATCCATTATTAGCTATAAACACCTTATTTGTTTTGTTTAGGTTTCATTAATTGCACCTATAAGCTTAAAGCTGCTTAAAACTGTATTAATTATAAAAAAGAAAAAATCATAACATTCATTTTGCTTTGCAAGAGTCTTTAAGTTGTCGTTACAAAGCAACAAGGTACACAATCAATGTAATGGAACCCTACAAACTCTCTTTACTAACACAGAGCACGGTATAAAACAGAGTAAGCCGCATTTGATTGCTGCTACAACCAGTAATTTACCTGTACACAGTCATACCACAGTAGAAATAAGGACTAGTATAACAACATTATCTTACAAACACACCCCGTACATAAAGTCACTAAAGCTATGCAATGGGCACGGTCTTAGTGCTATTTTCTTTTACTGTGGCAGTGCAGACAGTCAAGAGCATTCTTGTAGAATAAATTCATTTTCTTGAACAAATATGTGCTTTAACTAGTAAAGAGAAGATTACTGTTGTTTTCTGAGAACATGTTCAGAGTTTTATATTCTAAAATCCTTTGTAACTAAGAAAACAACATCGGGTAGAATTTTACTCTTTATATTTTAGATAACGCGTTACTTTCATGATAAATTCTTGATAATTCTTTAAAGCTACGAAGTGAACACAAAATTTCTCCGATAGTAGATTAATTTAAACCTGTTAAATGAAATGACGTTTCCGTAATTTAATATGTAGAAAACAACAAAAAGTGGTTAAATAACAACTTGCTAAAAGAAAATAATAACGCAACATCAGTCAGTCAGTTCGTTACACTAACAAGAGGTTCAACACAAGCATTGGAAACTAACAATACTAGCAGTAAACAATGGTTTCTGAACACAAAAGACTCTTTAGTAGGTACAGGCATCGGGTCTTCCGGTTTAAAAGCTACTTAGTTCTTTATTTGAAGAACAAAGACGAACCGCTAATTAGTTAAATACGTTTACTTTTTAAGAGAAATGTTAGTAAGAAAATAACTCATAAGTAATCAAATTGAACCCAAAAATACCTATTATGTCTAACATTGATAGAAAAGTATTTTGCAATATATTTGCTCTTATCTCTTTTTTAAGCCAGCGACCGTAATAGACTTGACGAAAGAGGGAATTTACCAAAAGCCTAAAAAAACAGCTTTTTCACTTATGAAGCAAACTACTAAAAGGTAGGTCCTAACCCTAACATCAACTCAAATGGTGAACGCCTTTCTTTACCAGAACATACCCTTTTAAACAAAAAAGGGCAAAGAAGATTAATGTACAATGAAATTGAAAAAGCACTCGTAAGATAGGTCGAATTATAAAACATTGAGGTAAAATTGCCATGAATGTATCACTCAAAGGAAACTTTCAAAGGAAATATTGTATTTTTATAAAAGCTTGAATAGCCCTCAAGGAAAAACATGCGGACCTGTATGAAGTACCTACTATTAAACCTAAGTGAAATCTTCAGCCTTTTACCCGCCTTTTTACCTTTCCCCTATACTCAACTCTTCAAATAAAATAAATTATAGAAAAGTGGATGGGATAAATAAACTCAAACGGATCAAAGAAATGAGAATCGAACAAATATTACCTACAATCTACATCGTTAAATCTTTATTAGAAGAGAAGTAAACGGTGTCGATTCTAGCTCAATAAAGCTAACACACTCGCATATTTGCTAACTTAACAGTTGTAAGTGAAAATTGGTTGCTATAAAAGGGAGTAAACATGCTCTATCATGCTAGCAAATTTTGTATTATTTTATGGCGAATCTATCGTCTAAAGTACTACTCTCCTTAATCTCTTCAATTAAAGTATTAGGGAGTTATTTTGTAGAGTATTTACGAAACGAACTTATCATTGTAATTATTAAGATAAAATTATCACATCCTTGCGTACATAAATAAGGAACAAAATAGGTATCATAAAGCCCTTATCATCCTAAAAAGTTGATGTAGATGAACACTTGAGGTGTATTCAATAGGCACTAGGGAACGGCGTAGTCGTATCATAACCCAGAACATCACCATCTCCATTGTCACGGGTTATTTAGGTTTATGGCCGTATGAACCCATATATTCCGTGACATATTTCTCACCGACCTCGTAAAATATAAGGACCAAGAAACAGGACCAAGCTGTCATCATTTGCAGATGAAAAAATGGCGGCAAGAGAGACAGTAATTTTCTGTTTGAGTTCTTTTATAAACATATTTTTTTTCTTTTATGGCTACACGGCGCTACTTTTATTTACAATTTTAATTCAACAGTTTATTTTTCAACCATCATGAAAACCTTTATACATTCAGCAATCTCTGCGTATTTACTTTTTAAAAAGTTATGCCTGTACAGTAGGTACACATTTGTATTTTTATGTCTGATGGTACTGTAAGATATTATACATAATATAGTATTGAATTAATATTTCAAACATGTTATGTGATTCGTGTGTTGTAGCGTTATGTGGAAAATACCCAAAAAAAGGTAATGTAATTTGTTTAACGGATTATTTTATCAAAAGAGACGGCGAAGCCATCTACGACGATATATTATCAAATAACTTCAGACGCTCCCTCTAAAGGCTAACTTATATTCAGGCCTTTAATAATCTCATACTTATACAAACAGCTAAGTTTAATTCACGCACACAGCCGCAAACCTTCAAACAATTTGTTTCCCCCGTTTAGCGCGGCGTCTAATTAAAAAGCTCAACGTTTTCAAGCCTCTCTAATGGGATATCACAACACTCCGCCCTTGTACTTGAGTGCTTGTACTCTTGCCTCGGGCCTAGGTTCAGCTAGGGAGAAACATGGAACAATGTACAGGAACAACAAGAGGTAAGAATAGCTATAATGTGGTGCGATATTTATCTTATCATTATCACTCATAGCACAGCCAACTACCACATTTTTCATCGAGTCGGCTTTTAACTCTACGCACGACCACCATAAATACGCGATTTGTTAGATTAATTTCCCACTAGTATACTAGTTGATCCCAATTTAATCAAAATCTTAAGCGCCTTAAAATTACGCGATTTCAAATGGGATTAGGTACAGTCAGGAGAACGATTATCTGATCCTAGCAAGAACTGTACAAGAGCTAGGTTCTGATAATCGTACTCCTGACTGTACCTAAGTAATCATGCGCATGCACACACGAAGAATATATCCTTATTTTATTTACTTATGTTTATCATATCACGCCCGCGCCACCCATTACTCCTTGCTAGGAAACAACTAACAACTAAACCTCTTTGTTGCAGCGTAACGGGGCGTACTACCGTTCTACTTGCGCAAGCTTCTGCACGCACGAATGTTCAAACTTTAATAAGGTGGGATGAACTGTTATGCAACTTCACGCTACGTAGGTACGACGTAAACAAACTACGTGCCAACTTCGTACTGAAACTCTTAAAGAATTTTCGATCCACACTGAAACACACAACCACGTCTGTATTTCAGGGTAGAAAGCGACAAAGACCAATATAAAAGCCGTTATTGCTATGATTGTCAAATTGTTATGACGTAAGTATTTCAGATAGAACTATGACGTAATGCAGCAGTACATTGAAGTCCTTCCGTTGATCTGCAAGCTTTTACAGTAGTCTTGAGAATAATAGCAGCGAATTTATTTCATATGTTTTTTGCTTCCCAGTCCAAAACATATTTTTGCCAAGACTAGCATCTTTCGTTTGAATAACGACTCCCAAACAATAGCTCGCATAACGCTAATACCGAAATGAAACCCTGCGAATTTACGCATCATAAATTTCACTTTCAGTTCTCGATTGAAAAGGGCGTGAGACGGCCCTTCCAACAAAGGCGCTTTTAACACCACCCGGCTACAGTAAAAACTTGGGGCCAAAAAATACTGGTCAAGAGTGTGTCGAATACGTCCACATAGAGTGTTCTGTAAGAAAGAAATGTCAAAAAAAAAATTAATGACCTATCTAACGATACCTCAGTCAACAGGTAATAAATAGAAACTTTTTTCTTGCTCCTCGTTCATTTCTATGTGTACATTCATTTTTACATTTCTTGCATCACCTAAGTAATCTATCTTCGTTCTACATTAATTTCATGTTTAAAAAACTGACACGAGTTATTAATAAATTTAGCCGGCGAAAAACATACAGACTGACAGACAAGCTTGACGAAATGATAGGGTTCCTAGTTGACTACGGAACCCTGAAAAGAATTCTGCGTTGTGTCGTAAAAAGGGGTGTGCGTGTAAATACCTCGCTGTTATCATAACCATCAGTAAAGCTCCTGGGAAGCGTAAAAAATAGGACCAGCTCAGGAATTTGTGTGATGACGCCACGATCTGCGGAACGTGTCGCACATACGACGGATGTCCTGTCAGTCAGTCGCCACGTGCTCAGAATACTGTTTAAATTGCGGTACTTTTTCATATAGGTATTTTGTGCTGTAACGCAGCAATGAACATTTTCCTCATCATGTCTCTGCGTGAGTATCTTAGGCCCGTATTTATAATCAGCTCTCAAGAGTGACAGCGAGTTTGAGTCCGTATCAGAAATGTCATATCAGTACAAAACGATCTGTCAAATCCAAACTTAATATTGCTCTCAATCTTGAGATCGCTTTATAAATACGAGCCTTTACAGTAACTTCTAATCGTATAGTCAGAGTGAGGCGCGATCATTTGTATTATTGGCATTTCATGCGGCAAGAAAATGATTTTGGTTCATAAATTAACATTATTGATAAATAATCAGATTAAGTATGACTTGGACTAAATAATGAATAACCTAGGTAACAATCGATAGTGAGTATAGCCGTCTCTTATATTTTTCAAGTCCGAAAGCTCGTCTGCCATCTTGTCGTAAAAATATATAATTTTCTCCTCGGTTTTTTCCCCCGTTGTAATTCTCATTTGCGGGGGATTTCCCTGGTGTTTTAATTACATTCAGGTAATAAATCCGGTCTCCCCCGGGAGCTGGGAGCCAGGGTTAACGGAGAAAGTGAGACGCTGACAAATCGTTACTACTTCGCCAAACTTGACGATAATGGCGGCAGACATCGGCTTCGTCTTTTTGAATGTATAAAAGCTATATAATATGCTGACGAATATTATACTTATGCGTAGACTAATAGTGATTCGGTAATTTTTAAGACATAAGTAAGCTTGTATCTACCTACTCGTAGCTGCCTGAAGAATCATATTACCGAAGCTTTTTGAATAAATTTATATAGCAAGTGGTTGGTATTCAATATTTTATGTTGTTTCTAGCATACGTTTCTTTTCAAGTTATCTGAATTATTACCTCAATATGCCCTACTCTACACTCTACGCCGCCCGCTACACAGCTCCTCTATTCTCCGCTTTTTTTAGTAGACTCCGGGCCTTAATGTGAAATATTAAAATTTCATCACTGAAAAGGGTACTTGCCTTGAAGTTGCTCAAGAGATAGCACCAGCTGCTGCAATTGGGAACTCTGCCAAAACAAACTAACTGAGATAAAGTTGGAAAATCGGATATCTACTCGGGGAACCGTTTCACAGAAAATGCCTAAATGAGTGCAAGAATAGGCCTGCAATTTTTTTGTGGGAGTTCATGTTCGGTGCTTCTTTTTGACCAAAATATTTTTCTAAGTTAGGCTAGATTATTACTGAAGCTATACAATTTTGAACGGGATTAAGGTATAACCGCGATATTTATTGTTGTTACCTCGATATTTCAGAGTAGTTACATGCTTCATAGTCACGAGTATCTTGTTCAAAATAACGAACTAATTGTACTTAAACCTTTTTCTTCTTCTGCATATACTTAATTAAAAAAACCTTTTCTCGACCTAGCTCTGGATAAAATTAGTTTTGAATCCCGTTTGCGTAAATTTTGGCTTATTTATTTTCATGTTTTAACATTCTATTGTTATTCTCTCAATCTCCGTCTTAAGATCTTTCTCGGAAATACCGGCTTTGGTAACAGTCGGATTAGATCCTCAACTAGTTCAAACAACTACGCGGTTCATTTCAAGAACAACGTTTGCACGTGATTAGAGTTTAAACCTTTTTAAACCTTTTAGCTTTTAAATCGCTTTTGTATGATAGTTAGGATTGGCATCTGTATTTATGTCTCGTCTCGTGGCTTTAATCACATGTTTATACCTACTACAAATTATCTAATTTTCCAATAAGATAAATAAGATAATCATCTTCAATCAAAGTACGTTCAATCTTTGGTCTGGCACGCCATAAAAAAACAACCGCCAAATAAAAAAACCATAACATTAGGTACTTCGTGGACCTTCAATACAGGTACCTACTTGTCTGATACAATCTTTAAAAAAACTGTGTAACGTAAACACTCGAAATTACTACAGAACTTTTCTAAAAGTAATCTCGATAACCGTTATCCCAAAAGTTATATTACACCCATATCAAGCTCGACAGAGGCAGGGTCATGACGTCACGAAGGGCAAAACATGTAGAGTGACAATATATCTCGTATTCAATAGTTTATTGCAGGGCTGGTCCCATTTTGTGGTAAATACATAAGGAAAAAGGTCGAAGACTGGATCTGTTAGGGATGTTACAAGTTTTAAATGTAAGTTATTTACGATAGAAATTCTATCGGAATAATTTTAGAACGCTTTTTGTTTGAAAACATTTGGTCGCAAATTTTGAATATGAATTTAAAGATTTTTTTATGTATCTATAGGTTGTCTGTAATAATAATATTATAATCTTAACGTCTGTACAATATAGTTAATTTCTTGGTACAATTTTTTTTTACAATATTTATAGATAAATGGTATTGTACGTGTGCATCCATATTAAAAGATCTTGTCTATTGATGTTTAACTACATAAATACATAAGTAAAGTAAAAAAGATGTAAAGCTAGTACCAATAATATCACTTACGTTATCATTCAGTTCAACCAAACTCAAATTGAGACGTTTGAAATCAAGTTAGAATTCCGGTTCCTTTGATCAAAACTACGATTGCATCATCCCTGATGTAGCTTATACAAATAGCCTTTGCAGGTGCATGGATATGACGTCTTGCTACCACGAACTGGTACAAAGGTTAGAACAGTGTTTATCGGAGAGGCAATATCCAGCACACAATTAGTGAATGTGATTGATTTAAATTTCCTGAATTTTATATTATTATTATTATTTTGAATTATATATCCTGCGATACTAGGTAAACCCATAATGTTATACAGGTCAAAAATGATTTTGAAAAATTTAATTTGTAAAAATTTTAATAATATAATTTTTCTAGGATCCAATAAGACAATGACATTGATACACCCGTATAAAATAACGTAAACTTGAAAAAGTACTAATTTCAAATTATTTTATTTAACTTCGTTCGTAACATGAGTAGGCGTGGTTGGTTCTAAACTGGGCATATTTATCTTTTAAACCCTTTTATTATCTTAATTTTATTTTAGACCTATTTATAAGTACCCAGGAATAAAAGTACTGTTTCAAAAATTATTTCCTTGTGTCTTTTTTCCATAGTTAAAAAATATTAACCGTTTGCAAGCCCATCATTTTATCAGACTACAACACTGCACACTATTCATAGAACTAGTCTATCTCTGGAGCACACTCGTCGACACTAAGCTTATAACCTTACAATGGAACATGATCAGTCAAAGGACGCTCAATAGACTGGTCCAGTCCTTCCCAAAGTGTGGGTTGAATCCTATGGTGGGTCGCGTGTAACGTGGGCCTTGAGAATTTACCTGCAACAAAGGATAAAAAAATTAAAAACATATGCACTGTTGTTTTTATTTTGAAATATTATTCACACACTACCCGTCAATTTTCAACATTAATCGTCAATTTGCTATAAAAGCTCGTTATTATGTTATTTATGATTATGTAAAATATAAATCATAAATATTATAAATCATTATCTGTATTAGCCCTCGAAACTTGTCAGACGTGGCGGAACAACCTATGTTTAGGTCGTTTTTGCTCTGCCTACTCCATTAGGGATACAGGCGTGATTTTATGTATGTATGTATATGTTATTTACGTGTCAGAAACTTGGAGATCCACTGGACTAGTCTAAATCCCTCTACAACGACTGGATTAGATCCCAGCATTCAATAAGATCACGTCTTCAAGATGCTCATCCTTCTTATTCGTGTTCAGTTTATTCTACCATATTATTTTCTTAAAGTTTTTCTATTACTTTACATACATTTTTAATACTATTTCATGTCTGTGAAGTGAAAAGGCTGCATATTGTTTAAGTTTTAAGTGAATTTTTTGATAGAATATCGCCATAAAAAAAAAAAACTTCCTATTCTAACAAAATATTTATTTCATAATTATAAGATAAGAATTCCTAATTATTATTTTTTTTTGTTCCATTCTACTATTTAAATCAATTACTAGTTAAATTAAACCTTAATAAGGGTTCGTCTTTATTAAATTCTTGCTTAATTTCTCGTTTAAAATAAACTTGTGTAATTTGTCTAAATCGTAATAAATACTTCAAGTAGATGGGGTCTCACCCCCCGCAATCTATCCTTCGATTTAGCAAGCGGGTAGTTCCACCACGATCGAAAACTGATATTATAATTCCAGAACACATCAGAATAAGTAAAGTTAGAAAAACTTACACTTAAGTCTATGCTTTGTGTTCTCGTTCTGAAAGTTTTAGGGTTGATTCTGAAAAAAATGATGATTTCGACCTTCGGAGGATACATAAAAGCTCAATTTGAGTATCTTCGAAAATGTGCTAGTTACAAAAACCACGCTTTTAAGGCAAAGTAAAATCTCTTACTCCTAATGGCAGTAGTATAAAAAGTTTCTTTTGTTTTCGCTTATTCAAATTTTGCATCCTAAGAAAAGGGACATTAAAATCGTATTTAACATAATATTTTATTAAGGAAAAGAGCTGCGGTGACATAATTTTGGAGCGCTATGGAACAATCCGATTTAACTACGTACATACTTTGAAATTCACCGGTAATTAAGGTGAAATTAAACTGAGCGTACACCCTTGCGCTTTGCAAAGCCATATCCCTAGAGAGATATACCCTACGAGCCATATAGTATGTACGTCAAAGTTTCAAACCGTGAAAAGTAAACTGATTCTTCAGATTGATAGAATAGGTATGTCCTGTCACCAATTGCTTCATGACCACTTTTTTATTTCGTCCTATTTACACAGAAAGCCAAAGGACTTTACAAACAAGTCTTAAGCACAAACTTAGAAAAAAGTAAAAAGATACAGACCTACAAATAGAACAAGCTGTTAGCAAAGATTGTTTCTGTACTGCGACTCAAGTTTCTGTGGATCTTTTACCTTCAGGGCTTATTCACTGAATCTAAATCAAAAAACTTCTTACCGTTCGTTTAAACATTTTTCTAACCACCTTTATCCTCTGCTAAATAAAGATCAACTTCGCTCAACAATGCGAATGTCGTCTTTAATCAGAGACCTTTCGAACTTGTTTTGTTGTTTGTTTTCGCTTTTAATAGGAAAGTTTTTAATTGCTATCTCCTTTGTTGTAGATTTGAAGTTTCGATCGATAAGCTACCTGCGGTTGCTAGGGAGATTCATTAAGTAATTTGTTTTGGTTCATGTTTAAGGCGAGTCAACCACTAAAAATAATTAAAACTTCTGGAACGTAGCTTATGTATTTCAATATATTATGTTATGATATGATTGAAACTTATTAAATACAATCAATCCAAAAAATTGTACACTTAGAAAAAATATGAAGGGCAACGTCATCTATCGTGTTGGGTCATATAAAAATACCACAAATCAAATCATAACAATGCTTTATAAATCAATTACTTTTCCGTTTCTACTACAATTATCACAAAGTCAATTCTATGCGCCTCAAGTTTAAACCGAGGTGAATAAAGTCATATTAGATTAGAAACGTACCGGCCGTCTCTGTATTGAAGACCGGGAAACTCTACGCCTTCTGAATGCTAATAAATCGTGTTTCCTCGTATTCAGATACCTACATAACTTATTTCAAACTGTAATTATGTCACGCTTCGTGTAGCAAATATTTAGATGGGGTTGGGGAAAGTTAAAGGATAAACCTGGGAACATAAGATAAAGTCAGCTCTGTCTAAAGTATCTAGGGCTCGCATTTATGAAGCGATCTCAAGTTTGAGAGCGATATTAAGTGTGGATTTGACAGGTCGTTTTGTACTGAAATGACATTTCTGATTCAAACTCAAACTCGCTGTCACTCTTGAGAGCTGATTATAAATACAGGCCTAGGTGTTGTCTAGGAGTGTAGGTTGTGTATCAGGTTATAATATAAGATAGTATAGTATAGTGCAAGTAAGTACATATCTACAACATGTGAAATTCTTAATATATACCTTAATAAAACCTAAACGCGTATAGGAAGTGAACTTAAAACTTTAGTAGTTGCAAAAAATTGAGCTAATCACTTAAAAAAGGGTCCTTGTTTGACAACTAAGCCGAAAAAATGAGAGTAAAAAATCAAATCGTTACCCTTTTAGCTGTAATGTTACAGCATGTTGTTCAATATGGAACACAATGTCATTGCGAATATTCAATGAGTTGTGCCGAAGCTTTTGTGTATTTGTTCGAGTAACAACAGTGTTACAACAATGTGCAACCACAGTGTGTTACAACAATACGTAACAAAGTTGTTCATGCCTATGTGCCGCTTTCGACGGAATCATTTGACCTCATAAATTATTTTATAGCGCTGAACGTTGCTTGTGAGTGAACGAGTTTGGAGTAGAGTGATTATTGTGTACGTTACCTGAACAACATAAGGTAGATTTTTTATTTATTTATTAGAATAAAGTTCAGGGATGACAGTGTCACCACAGATTACTTATGAGCGCGGCGGTGGTGTCACAGCCGACGATAGAGCGGGATCACCCAAAAGATGCTTGTTATCGCACTGGCACTCTCACGCACCGACAAAACACAGCAAGCTGTTTGGTGCCGGATACCGGTGTTTCGTGAGGGTGGATTATCATGAAATCCACGTAGGTAATCTTTTTATTTTTATCATAATCATTTATTTAATCCTAAATGTTATAAATTAAAAAATAATAAAAGTTTAATACTAGGAATATTTATATTTATTTATTGACACAATGATAAAAATAAAAAAGGACACCTTATGTCAGTAACTGACTAGGTGTATTTATTTTTATTGACACAGTGATAAAAATAAAATAAGGACACCTTATGTCAGTAACTGCCTTAATAATGCATGGTAAGGTGGTAATAAATATTTACGTCGTTAACAGAATAGGCGTCCCGCGACATCTGTTACGTAAACCTTTCTTCTTTTCTTTTTTACCTTTTACCTGTCTCAAACCCCCATCAACTTCCCACGAAAAATGTCCAAAAAATATATTTGAAAGATTTAACACGACATTTTATTATCATAAAAAATCTCTCAGAACAAATCGTATAATCCTGGCTTTGAATTACGCTTTTGATCTGCTTCTATTGATCGAAAAATGCTGGACTTTTCTATTTGAGCAATTAATTTTGCTGAAAATTATAGGATCAAAGTATTTAACCTTTCGCACTTTTGAACAAAAATGGCGTTCAGAATTTAAATTTGACCAAAGAAATAGTTAAGTTTCTTTCTGCATCGTGAGCTGATTACCTAGGTATAACAGGAAGTTTTAAATGGAGTTGTATGCGCTATCTAAGTATAGGTTCCTGATGTGGCTGTATATGTGAATAACTAATGTTTCTTGTTTACAGAGAGTGAGTAAGTAGTTTATAAGTAGTTATGTATTAGGTACCACAGTATAGTTGAATAGTACCTAAAACGTCTGCATTCAAACAACCAGTATACTACCTGCCCTTAAATTTGGCTGGCGCGATTTCACAAAACTTCCTTTAGGAGTAGCAATCATCTGTATGAGGCCAGTTCTAGTCCTAAGTCCATAGAGACATTTTACTGTTACTTACTGCCTCTGTGAGCACTCGGAATAAGAAGGCACTGCTCAACACTACCATGTGCCTGCTTTGCCGCACAAGTTTGCATTTCCAACTAAGAATACTTCAAACTTAATGTGTGCAAGTTCTGCTGCAGTCCTATCTCGCATTAATTTAAGGTACATTCTCACACTAAAAATAAATAAAGTCATGCCTGTATCCCTTACGTGGTTGTCAGAGCGTCAACACCACAATAAAATGCGTTATTTCGTCTGAGAAGCTTGGAGAGTCATTAAAATTAACGAACTATGTATGGATATCTTTAGTGATAGGTTGTTAGCAACTTACACCGCAACCCTCATCTCCCTTTCTTTACGGATTCCTATAGAAAAGAGAAACAGCAGTCGGAATATTCTATGTTTATAAATTGCTAGTCCAGCATGGAACAAACTCACTCTCTCACTCACGTTACCAAAATATACATGAATGCAGAGCGCAGGTAAAACCTATGTTAGCAGAAAATCTGTTTTTCACTCTGTTGGGCTCTTAATCCATTTGTGATTTCGTATGCTAACATTACTTTTTACTCGTAGTTACATTTCGGTTTTGCTGAAAATAAATTTCGTATTTTTGTCTTTAAAAAAATATTGCGATTTTTTTTCGTTTTGTATTCACATCGCATTTTGTATTTTTGTATTTGAGTTTGCATGTGGTTTGCATGACTGACGGATTGTGTGAGTGTGACATATACACATTCCTGGATATGTTTGAAATATTGCGACGCTGCATTGATATCCCCCGAGTAATGCCGGGTAAAAAATCATCACCACTTCTCCATCCAGAAAATAAAGATCCCTTATATTCCCTGAGAATAAATAAACCAAATCCTAAGCATGGGGTGTTGAAGTAACTACTTAATAATACTTGATAAGGATGGCTAGTTAGCAAATTGATAAGAGTAATAAGGATAGAACTATTTCATAGAGAAAGTAGAACGCAATCCTTTGACAGGTTCGCTGTTTTACACTCAACAATATGTTGCGTTACAACTGTTTTTTTTAATAAAAATAATACTTAATAATAAGAATTATCTTAACTTTCCCATTAAATTTCATTATGAATCTTCTCTTAACTTCCATGCTGGACTGGGAGTGATAGAAAAACATAGAATGTGCCAGCTGCATCTCCTCCCGGGCATGCTGTAAAAATAAGCTAAGGGAATTGAGGGTTTCAGTGTATTGCAATTTAGGCGATGGGCTGACAACCCGTCACTATAGCAATATACAATAATCATCTGTAATTATCCTCAAAACTTGTCAGACGTGGCGGAACGACCTATGTTTAGGTAGTTTTTGCTCTGCCTACCCTATTAGGGATAAATGCGTGATTTTATGTATGTATGAATCTTCTCTAGCCGAATTAGGTTTGTTGGTATCTTACATCTTTCTTTTCTTTTCATACATTTCCGACCTTTTCGTTTGTAAATAAATAACAGATTGTTGCCTTCTTGTCCCGCTAACTTTCGTCCCATGTTATATTGTCAGCGCAATGTGTGCTAAAGTCAGTCCCCTATTATTTTCAACTTAGCGTACTCTTGGAGCTCATAAATAAAGTTGGTATAGTATGGGGTCGTTAATAATGCACATTAACACTTGGTAAGAGACAGGGACGTTTTGTCAATTATTGTAGAAGTACAACAGAGAAAACGCTATAGATCCAATTTGAATGGAATTTGTCAATCGAGACCAACGTGTTTTGCGGCCCCTAAATTGCTTATTTTCTTTACAATTTCATATAAATTCGAATTTTGAAATAGCAAACACATGTTTGTGACAAAGTCATGATTTGCTGTCTCGAGCCAAAAATCAAAGAAAAGGCAATTTACTAGCCGCCACATAACACTTTTGTCTCGATTTTCTAATTCCATAGAAAGATGCTACCTATACAAAGCCGAATCTAGACGATGTGCAATATTTATAGTCCTTCACTGTACACACTTGGCTGCTCGCTATCTTGGACCCAATGAAATGTGAATAAAGACAAAGGCGAAGGCGCGATAAGTAAAAATGTAAATTTGGTTGAAGTTAGCTTTCGGCTTACGTGGGCGGAAGTCGAAGTTAGGTGGGAGTATTTCTGTAATATGCTGTTTCTAACTTTTAACACTTGAATTAATAACTGTGTTTTTGTTCATTACGTATTTATCTTTTTCTTCTATGTAGGTTTGTGCAAGTACCACAAGAGAGAAAGAGAGAAAGCACGGAATCATTGGAGAGGTAATCAAACGCGAAGAGAGAGAAACGAGAAGTAATCTCAACAGAATTGCTACGCCGTTGCTACGCCATAGCAAACAGTGTAGCTATCGTAGTAAAAACCGTAGCAACGAATATTTTGACATAATTTCTTTATTTACTTATAGAATTTAAAATTATAAAATGCTATTTAGTATTAAATTGCGTTTCTTTCTGCCCTACTTTCATGCCACTGACAACTCATTATAATTCCATTCCACCATATTAAAATGTTCCTAGAAGTATTTATTGCTAGGAGTGGTCGATTAGGAAAAATGTCACGTTCTTCGGGGCAGACATCATACTCTTTTATGCAGCCTTGAGGCGAAGGATAAATTCAATCACCAAGGCCTAGGGTACACGTTTCATGAAGCTACAATAAAGGGTGTAAAGGACAGCTTCCCACAAACTGATAAAGGTTGCTCAGGCACGGAAACTGAACAACTTTCACAAAGAAATTCTCTCAGAAATAAATAGTACAATGACTCCATAGAAAAATATGACCACCTCAGTCAGACAATTTGTATGGGCATGATCTAATCTAATCAAATCTAATGTACAATATGGGGAAGGCAATTTTCATTTCCAGAAAGAATTTCTTATTGAATGTTGTTCACTTTCATAGACAACCCCTTTCGGTATACGTTCTATTCGTTCGGTTAGATATTGTGATACCAGTAAGATTAATCGATAAACTAGGTGAAAACTTTGTTGCAACCTGTTTTATTCCATTTCAACATCTACTTATTGGAAAACCCTTCAGTTTAAAAAAAAAATACAGCAGCTGACTGTACTGGAATAAATAAAAACACTTTGCTCATAAAACGTTTATGTCTGACTTTAGACGTTTTAAGGTTTTAGTTTTATTGAGGCTTTGAAGTTAGTTTATTACAAATTGAGTCGTAAAATTGTTTATTTCTTAATAATAATGGTTGGTCGGTGCAGTACAAACAAATTGCCAGGAGCTTTTACTGAAATTTTAATAAAGTTTTGTCTTGTTATGTTATGTCTTTTTTTAAGTAGATTATTTAAATACGATTGTGATTTCAAATGCAAATCGTTATGTTGCCTTTAATTTTTAAGGCGAATTTATAGCGGTATAAATAAAAAATGCATGTAACTTCTCTTAATTTTTGTACAAATATAATTTGTTGACTCCTCGGTAGCTCAGTTGGCAGAGCGATGGAATGGCATTTCGAAAGTCGTAGGTTCAAGTCCTGCCCGAGGCGAATTCATTATTTCTTTCTTTCATATTATATTTAAAAAAATATCGTTTGAGCTTTTAGGTAATTTGAGATGCTGAAAAATGATTTACCCACGGAACCAAAAAAAAAAACATTTCATACAGAATTGAAAGCCTCGTAGTAACAGTAAATACAGGAATCAAACCAAAACCAAAATAGCGTAGCCACACATCTGGCACTCACACTAACATCACAACCGATGCGGCCGAGTTCACTGACCTCTATGTAAATATGGCGATAGGGGTGAGAGAACATTGCATTTCGGCCAGTGTTGACCAATCTTGCCGGCCAATTGCGTTAGCCAGCAAAGTGTGGGCAAAGTTTGGTCAGCTTGTGATCATGTTACGTGTGGATAACGGGATAGGAGCGAGATTGTATTGGATCTGTGGTCCTTGATACTACTGATGTAGAGATGTAAACAATTTCTGATAACTGCAATGAAATTTCTTTTTATTATTTTCATCATCATCATCACCATATTAAGGTATATAATTTTTTCGCGCCACAGTTCCACCCGCGGCTAAATGAGTTTTCCTGTGACTATTAGGTATTTTCCCGTGGCAAAAAGTAGCTTATATTATTACTAAAAGTGAACGTAGGTTTCTAATGGTAAAAATCTGCATCTTAAACTTCACATTATCGATAAATCCATAGCAGTTTCGGCAGCACTATAACACTATTGAACCCGATCACTAATGTTGGCAATGACCAATCGGTCCTAAGCTAAACCAACCATATAGACTAATTGTAGTGTAAAGTAAGCCGGTAGCTGACTGTACATATCCTGATCTATTGAGTAACATGAGTGTATTGTGTTATCCATTTACGCGGTTAAGTGTACTTGATTTGGTTATTGCTAATGTGGTTTGAAGTTGCTAAAATACCGAAATCCTTACTGTTTTATGTTAAAATATCATTCTTACCAATATGTTAAGACATGGTGATAATTACCTGAAACATATAAACAGTTTATTCCTCAATTTCGTAGCATTAAAGACATATCCAAACATTGAAAAATCAATGAACTTAAGAAACTCAAAGTGAAAGCATCAAATTTTCATAAATATTTTTGTTTATTAATTGTGCTACGCGATAGACGTAGCGATGTGCTACGCGCCTGCTACGCCAGCAAATACCGCTACGCCGTAGACGTCAGCACTGTTAATGTTAAATAGCAGTTTGCGTGTTCCGTAACGTGCGTGATAGCTTTTACAGACAATCTAGACGGATATTTACTACCGCTGTTAAAAACAGACTAAACAAAAAAATATATATTGATAGTTTTGGAGGTAGGTAAGTAGCCACGTTTTTGAACAATGTTACAATACCCAGAAATTGCGAATGCAATTTTTACTCTTGTATTATCTAAGCATGGTATCTTCGCTTCAAAAAACACTGATCTGAAAGCTAGTTATTAATAAACAATAATAATAGTTTGAAAATTGTGAACATTTCTCTTTAAACTGATTATTCTGTTGATTCCCGTTTAAAGACTTGAGTAACTAATAATAATAATAATAATAATAAAATTTATTTATTTCCCATAAAATTTGTACAAGTAGAACTTATAAACTAATACAACATAGTCTAAGATGTACTGTATTAATGAACCCTGTTCCCCAAACTAGGATGAAACCTGTGTCTTGGGGGACAGTGTTTTTTCCGTAAGAATTTTACGCTTTAGATACAATCTGTGACAAGCGGATCTGATGTGTAACTACAGATATGGGATTAAAAGTAAAAAGAATAAATAGAATGTGTGTGTGTGTGTGTATGTGTGTGTGTGTGTGTGTATATGTGTGTGTTGTGTTGTATGTTTGATTTAGTACTGTACTTATAATTTATTTATTTATTATTATGAGATAAATATAAGTAGTTCTTCTACTTTATCATATTCCTGAGTCAATAACCAATTTGAGAGTTTGTTTTTCAACTCATGTTTATTTAATGCTGATATACTATGCATATTGTTTAATTTTGTATATACATAATTACTTAGTACATAGTATTGATGCTTGGCAAACATAGTATTATGTCGAACACTGTTAGGGTTATTTCTACGCCTGTTTGGGTCTGGTGGTGGCACATCTCTATGCTTTCTTATAATCGCGTTGAGCACAAAGAGCTTTCTTACGGTTAGTAGCTTGGATTCTGAGTACAATTTAGATGTTGGGTACTTGAAAGGTTTTTTAAAAGTCACCTTTAGTATTGCTCTTTGTGCTCGTTCTAATTCAAGCATATGGGTCTTATATGTCCCACCCCAAGCAGGAATACAATATGTGATGACAGACTGGCACAAGGCAACATAGGTCATTTTGAGTATCTCGTATGTGGCGGAATTTCTCAGTAATTTAAAGATGTAGATAAGTCGCACAACTCTAACTGAAAGCGATTCAATTTGTTTTTTCCAGGTTAGGCAATCATCTATTTGAACCCCGAGATATTTTACTGTGTCTGTTTTTCGAATGGAATAGCAGTCACAGTCGTTATTGGTATTCGAACAAGTATGGGCCTTTATTATGAAACTATCTGCTGGTTTAGTATTTTTAAGTATTGAGAATGAAATGTAGTTAGTTTTGTCTAAGTTTAAAGAAAGCAGATTTACTGCGAGCCATTTCATAATTTTTCTAAGTGCAGTTTCTGCGCTTATTTTAACATGGTCCCAGCTTGCTCCTTTAACAATAACGGCAGTATCGTCAGCATAGGTATATATATTGCATTGTGGCAGTTCCAAGCTGCATAATTCATTTATATAGATTGTGAAAAGAGTGGGTCCAAGAATACTGCCTTGTGGGACACCATAAGACACCATGTATTCCTCGCTATATAGAGAATCAATTTTTACTTTTTGCCTTCTGTTGTTTAAATAATCCTTAAAAATACTGAGAGCTAGGCCACGAATACCCAATTTTTCAAGTTTATTGATGAGAATAGGAACGGAGACTGTGTCAAATGCCTTTGATAGATCTAAAAATATGCCTAAGCATTTAGTTTGTGAATCCAGACTTCTGGTTACATCGCTGGTTAGATCTATCACTGCGTCCTCGGTTGAGATACCTGTGCGGAAGCCGTATTGGTTATTGGCAATAAGATTATGTTTGTCCAAGAATCTTTTCAGTCTTTTATTAAGGATAGTTTCCAGTATCTTAGATAAAGCTGTTAAAACTGAAATTGGGCGATAGTTGTTGACACAGTCTCCGTTACCTCCTTTAAATATAGGATGGACAATAGCCAACTTGAGAGCATCTGGAAAAGTCCCAGTGTTTATGGCACAGTTACAGATGTGAGTAATACAAGGCACAAGTGTTTGGCGGCACTCTTTTAGTATAGATGAGGAAATGCCATCCCAACCAGTTGCGCTGTCTTGTCTGAGATTGAGGATTATAGTTTCAATCTCGGCGTCATCTGTACCCAGCAATGCAAGAGAATTGGTAGGTGATATAGTGACTCGATTTTCATTGTCTTCTATATGTCTAGGGGTTGATGAAAATAGATGACGGTTGTTGACTATAATTTTATTGGCTAAGTCTTTGCCTATAGAGCTAAAGTAATTACAGACAGTATTTATTGATGTTTTTGGGTCATTATCATTGTCTAGTAGTTCTATAGATGATGTACGAGCTTTCTGAGAAAAGGTTACGTTTTTAATAGTGTTCCAAAGTTTTTTCTGGTTTTTGCCTGCTTTTAGGAATTCATTTTGCTCATATATTTTTTTCAAATTCCGGAGAAGTCGGGTACAGAAATTGCGGTAGCGTTTAAATGTTATTTTAATTATTTCGTTATCCGGCTGCTTTTTTGACTTAATGTGTAATCTATCTCGGACCCTGATACATTTCAGCAAGCCTGGTGTAATCCAGGGTTTAATATTTCTTTCTCTTCTAGGTATTTTCATTGTGATGGTATGTTTTGATATAGCTGACCTTAGAATTTCAATAAACTTATTTGTAGCTTCATTTACATCATAATTTCTGAGTACCTCTGCAAAATTTGTTTGTTCTAATTCGGTTTTTATAGCTTGGTTGTCTACGCGAGTAACTGTTTGAAGTATTTTCTTTGAGGCTCTCGTATTTTCGAGTGTCAAAAGCAGTGGTTTATGATCAGTCATTTGGGTCTCCAACACGAGTGTAATATTTTTCAATTTTGTTTTTAGCATAACGTGATCAATACATCTCTCTAGTCTAGTATTTTGCACATGCGTTGGTAATAGACCGTGTGAGGCGTTTAGAATAAGATAGTCCATGCTATAATCCTCATTATCTTCTGGTTTTATGTTTATATTTATATCTCCGATAAGGGCAATATTTTTAAACGACGATAATTGGCGGTAAATGATATTTAGACTATTTCGAAAACCTTCATGCTGTTCTTTAGTGCTGAAAGATGGTGATCTATAGACACCAACAAGGGCTAACTTATTTTCAATTTTACAAACTAGACAACTTCCATATTTAAAAGTTGGCTCAGTAACTTTACATTTTAAGCCTACTTTAGTATAGATTACTATGCCATCATTCTGGTTAATTAGGTTTTTTGTAAAATGAGAATTATACCCACTTAGGTACGGTAAGTTAGTAACTAGACTTAGCCAGCATTCAGTGAGCACTATGATGTCAATATCTATTTTGGTATTTTTAATTAATACTTGTAGTTCATCAAAATGTTTATTAATGCTCCTTATATTTGCATGCAGTATTGACATATTATTTTGAGAGGTAATTATATAGTCTGTGCAATTCTCCGGTAAGCATAAAAATGAATTATCAGTGTTAAGGTTGTCTAGTTCATTGGATATGTTAATTAAATTAGCCATTTTAATTTTGTTGTTTGGTGGATGCAAGTAATGTAACTATAAGGTTGGATGGAAAAGGTAGCCCAGTTTTTATGAATGTTGTTTGGTGTGGTGTATAGTTGTGAGAGTGGAGCAGTAAAGTAATTGTAAGGTGTGTTATTTTTTGTGTAAATATTTAATAAGTAGGTTATGGATATATGTGTATGTGTGTACATTGTGTGAAGAAAAAATAATATATAAGTATAAAAAAGTAGGAACGTGGAACTTAAAATTACTAAGCTTTTAACAGATATTTTGTAAGTACATAGTCATTTGGGATTAATATGTAGTTCACGCAGACATTGTTCCGATCTTATTAGTATGTGTTTATCTCCTTCATTTTTGCGTAGAAAGATATTTCCGTTTTTGATCCAGCAGAACTTAAAGTTATGGTTACTGGCAAATTCGCGGGCAGAGTGGAAAAGTTTCTTAGAAGATCCGGGTATTTGTTCGGAGACGTAAACTGCCTGTGGCTTGCCAGTTATTCCTAAGAGTTTTGTACTGAGTTTGTTATCTTTAGAATCCGCATTTTGATTGTGTTTACGGACAGCATTCAGCAACTCTTGTTTAGTATTAACGGTCAAAAATTCCGCTATGATGGGACGTGCGCTGGTAGACTTTCCTGGGAGCCGGTAGATATCACGTATTTTTGATTCCGGGACAGGTAGTCCTACAGCTTGACCAATAGAGCTGACAGTGTTCTTCAGAGTTTCAAAGTTTTCACCATCGGTCACAGGAATATTCCTTATCTCGATTCCAGACGAGCGCGATTTATATTCAAGATCTTGAATTTTATTTTCTAATTTTTTTATGTACTCGAACTGCCCTTGGCGCTCTTTCTGCAGCGATTCTATTTGATTTTTCATTGATTCATATTGCGCTTCTAGAAAACTCATAGATTTCTGGATTTCTTGATTCGTCTTTTGTATATCAGTGTTCTGAATTTTGATCTCTGATACATCTTTAACAAGTTGTCCAATCATAGTCGACTGGTGCTCTAGAAGCTTGGTGATACTTAGGTCAAGTTCTTGCTGCTGATGTTGTAATGGCATTTCGTCTGGAGAGAGTTCAAGTCTCGAGCGTTTATTTCTAGTGTTATAATTAACGTACTCACTGTTTTGAATAGCGTCAGTGATATCTGTTTCCGATTTACTTAAACTAGAGCTTTGTGCAGGTGTAGTTGGCGGAGTGCGTTGAACAGACATTAGTTTCCGTACTATTATTTAACAAATTCGTATCGTCGCGCGTAACACTGCGGAACTGGTTTGTTTACTCACATCCGCGCGTAGCAAGTAGTTTAGTGTCGTAGCTGATCCGTAGCAGTAGCGTCACAGAGGCGTAGCTCGTAGCGCAGTCAAGGTCGCGCTCGCGCGTGGTGGCAGCAATAGTGAAAGGCACGCTTGAGAGACCAGTCGTGCGAGACACCGATGCCTGCACTAAGTTCCGTTGCTGAGGGGTCACGTCGCTGGTTTTCTATCGCTGGCAATGATCCGTATGGGCCGCTATTTCGATGCGCAGCGCAACTTACTCGGTGGCGCAGTGGGGAGTAGCTGGATTCATGCACAGACGGCTCAGGATCGAATCACGACGTCTTATCTTCGCCAGATATAAAGAAGGCACTTCGAGAAATAAGTGTATCTCACTCGGTGGGTGGAGTCAACAGGTAAGAGTCCCCGATGAGAAACAAGGAATTGAAACTTAGTAATCCCAGCCAATCACAAAAAAGCAGAATAAAAATCACTCAGAAACGATAGATCAACTGACACACGTCCGCTCGTCACGATGTCTCACGGCCGAAAAAAAAAAGAAAGTAACTCATTTAATACTTAACTGTGCTTTTAAACAGCGCTCTTTAAGTCTTCTTTGTTGTTGAAACTTTGGATAACAATGTCATGCTTCTGATTCTACAATGTTCTTGAATGATGGCTACTTTCGGTCGGTCCATTAGACTTATCAATTTTGTTATGGGGCTTTTACCCGTGACTATATCCTATATCTACGGTTTCTTTAATCTTTAGGGTAGCAACACACCTACGTAATATTCGGCGGCCGTAATAATGGGTGTTAGGTGTTAGTGCAATGCGTACCCGGCGCCGAACGTCAGGCAGGTGTGTTACTGCCCTTAATGCGATGGAAAATGCTGGTAATTTTTATAACTTTCTTTATCGTATTTAATCAGTCGCATCGAAACTATTACCGACCGTTTTTTCATACTCATACTTGTCACAGTGTAGCATCATGCGATCAATAAATTTGGCAAAAAATGACAGGTATTGGCGTATATTAGTTAAATCACGTAACGCCAAATTTCTATCATTATAAGTTCCTAAGTAATTGGCCCTCAACAAAGAAGAAGAATACAGATTTTACACTTATTTATACTCTTGTTTGTTGGAGCTGGCGAAACTTTGGGAAATAATTTAATGCGCAGCCTGATTTCACAGTGTTGTTCGAGATGAAAGACGGGCTTTGGTCCATTAAACTTATCAAACAACGTCCATAACGTTAAGAGTATGATAATGAACGAGCAGCGCGAGCGAGAGACCGGTCGGGAAAAAATACTTAGAGCTCTGATTACAAAGAAATCAAAGAAGATTGGTAGCCATTTTTAAATTTATAAATTACTAGCTTTCCACCCAACAGTTTCATCCACCGCTACATACCTATGCTACATGGAAAAATAAAACAGTATTCATAAAAAAAAACATTCCATAAACATTTCCTTACCATTTCAAAAAGACTAGATAATATCACTATCTACTTAACTATTTTCAAGGCATTTTCACAAACTATGCACTATAGACTGCAGACCTGACCCAATTCTCACCAAATTAAAAACCCATTTTCACCGAGAGAAAAACTGAAACGGTACTTAAGTCTGGAGTAGGTTACTCGGGGTCACGTACTTAATTTTTTCACGTACGATTTTCAACATGGCCCCGAGGGAACATTGCATAGTGAGGGCTCTACAGACGGGCGACTATGTTTTTGCGACAGATCGCGACAGAGGTCAGCTCGTTCGTCGACAGTCGTCGTGCGACCTTATGCTGCCGACTCAGAGTTCGTGGGTTCATATTGGCACATACTGTTTTTTATTGCTCCTAATCCAGCATGGAATTGACAGTTAATTTGTTAACTTATAAGTTACTATATCGTAATATTATTCCCAGTCTTTTAGGACAACGCACACAAAATTTACGTGATCGTCTGTCAAAAACAACGATTCTTTGCTTCGGAGTGCACGTTAAGTTCCTGTGGCTATTTTTGATTGTAGTTGTCGTAAAACAAACCATCATTTAACAGGTTTTTTAACTATGATTGACACCCAGGGTTTGTCGGATCGTTGATGAAAACCCACGCGATGAATGATGTTGATGTGGTTTTTAACTGTCGCCGACATTATAGACCACTGACGCGAACATTAGCAAACACAAAGTCGCTCGTCTGTAAGAGCTCTTACGGAGTCACGTAGTTAAAATTAACCAAGTAATATAGAACTATTTACAAGAAGGAAGCTTGTTATTATACGCTCATAATAAGGCGACGATAAGTTTATATCAAATTAAAAACTCGTTTACTGCTGTTTGTTTTATTAGATGAGACTTTCATTTGAAGTTTGTGAAGAAAATTGGTAATCAAGAAAGATACATTACATACATACAGATAATCACGCCTTTATCCCTATTGGGGTAGGCAGAGCAAATACGACCTAAATACAAGGACAAGTTTTGAGGGTTATTGCCGATTGATCTGTATATTGCTATATTGACAGGTTGTCAGCCTATCGCCTAAATTACAATACTGAAACCCTCAAATCCCTTAGCTGATTTTTACAGCATGCCCGGGAGGATATGCAGCTGGCACATTCTATGTTTTTCTATCACTCCCAGTCCAGCATGGAAGTACTCAAATAACAAGAAAGATAATTGACAATATATCGCGTTACCTCATAATTTATAAAAGAAATTTGACTTGTAAAATATTTGAATTTTGAACATTAAATAAATATTAAATTAAGAAAATATTACCAAGAAAAACGATTAAAGTAAAAGAAATAATCTTCTTAGTACTCGCTGAATTTAAAGAAGGAGCATTTCTTCAGTGGAAATTGAAAACTGCTAAAACCAGAAAAGTAGGTCGCACAAGTGAGAAAGATGAAAAAGTAGTTGACGACGGTTAAAATAAAAATGTTATTCGTATACTGCAAGAATAGTGTCTTAGTTTATATCTTGTAGTAGTGTATAAAAATAAACACGTTTTGTTGAAGCATAACAAGTCTTCGTATTACTTTAAAGAGTATTTTGTTTACCTTCCGTCAATTTATCAGTATTTACTAAATAAATAATCTCAGCGCAGGTTTATTTTATTTTTAATAGAAAACTGTGCAAAATAAAATTAATAAAAGTAGAAATCGTTTAGGAATTTTTGGGACAAATACGTAAGTGAAAATAGGCCGTTTTCACATTATGTTTTTGGTGGGGTAAAGATGACAGCAAGTGATTTGTAGTTCGCCAAACGAGGCGAGCAGACATTAATCATTATAACAATTTTGTAAATTGTCCTTTGAACCTTGAACTTTGGTAGTAATAAATGCAGAATCGAGCAATTTCGGCTTGTAAACTTCATAACTGTCAGGTTTAGGCCTATTAAAATTCGTTTCTCCTGTTTCGTTGGGTTGACTTAAATTGATCTCATCTCGATAGAGAAAGGTCAACTAGTATTTAATGTTAATATTTACAATGTTCCTGCTAACTAGTTAGTTGAAAACTTCGTAATGCACGTCATAAGCAAACAAAACTGTTTAGGTATTTGAAATATTTACTTCAACTTAATCTAATAAATGAATATAAAGTAACGCAGTACGTATGATTAAATAACTTAAATCAATTTAGGTTAAGAAAAAAAAAAACAAAATCAGTTAAATAGCAAACTTTAGAGATCACTAATCACACCCTGTTACCTTATTGTATTTTATTCTAGTTTGTATAGCTATTTTATATATTTCCGATCTCAGTTTTATTCCACAAGTCGTTCGCTAGAGGGCGTGGCGCCTTTGTTTGCTGTTTGCAGATTACTGGGTAATGCAGCAGGATAATAAACGGACTGCAGAATGTTCTTCTGTGCCAGTTTGCAGTTGGTATACAGCCCGAGCTGTAATGACTTTTGTAAACTACTAGAAAATTGTACTCTATTTTCCACTGCCCCAAGTGATAATTATATCACTTTCATAAAATCTTGTTATGGAGAATTTCAATAGTACGTCTACCTATTCTTTTATAGTTCGTTTTTTAACATAGAAACAAACAACAAACAAATTTTAATTATAAAACTACATCGTCACAAATAGGTAAGCATTTCACATAATATATAATAGCTTTGGACAAAATATTTTATCCTACATTGAAAACTTCAAACTATTTCCGATACCCGAATATGCAGCACACATTCTTTCCCGAACAGGGTCATTCATTCGGAAAATTCAGACGTCCAGAATTCTTTTACTCTATCTCCGAAGCAAGAATTCCTCGTCGATCAAAATAATGTTACCTACATCGGCGAAACGGCTCCAGAGGTTCAATTTTCTCGGCCACGTCACTACGGAGCGGATCTACGGATGTACGGATTTGCGGATGTACGGAACCACGTTAAATTTTATGAGCCCATCAGCCAGCAACGTGCACCGAACCTGAATCGCGACGTATTACGTCTACACGCGATAAAAACTACTACACCAGTGTATATACTGGGGCTTTTGATACAAGGCAATTTTATTTCTTTATTACGAGAACCATGTTGGACTGGGAGCGAAGGAAATATAGAATGAGCCAACTGTTTCCTCTTTCAAGCATGCAGGAAAAGTCAGCAATGGGATTCGAGGGTTACAGTACAGTGCATTATAATTTAGGCGACGGGCTGACAACCTGTCACTATACCTAAAATTGACTGAAATTATCAATCAGTCTTACTATAATAAATAAAATATCATTTGGATATAGACTATGGGTAAAGACACTTAGATTTTTACTATGCACATAGTAAAAATATAATGGGTCTCATGAAAGTCCTTATAAACTCTGTATAAAACATAGTGTAATAGCTCACTACGAGTATTACTCCGATTTGCGGAACGTTCGCTCGACTCACAAAAACCGATACGTAGGCTCGTATTTATAAAGCGATCTCGAGATTGAGAGCAATATTAAGTACGGATATGACAGCCCGTTTTGTACTGAAATGACATTTCTGATACGAACTCAAACTAGCTGTCACTCTTGAGAGCTGATTATAAATACGGGCCGTAGACAGACAGCCGCAAAAACCTCCCGCTGTGAAGCAAACGTATCGCTGTATGCTTTTCCTGTACCGACCTCTTTTTAGATATGACTCTAATGGATCATATAGGTACTTACATGCTTGTATTTATGAAGCGATCTCAAAATTAAGAGCAATATTAAGTAGGGATTTGACAGGCCGTTTTTTACTGAAATGACATTTCAGATACGAACTCAAACTCGCTGTCACTCTTGAGAGCTGATTATAAATACGGGCCTAAAACTCGCTTAATCACTTACAAATTTTACAGCACTATAAATAATGACCAAAGTTTATAATTAAGTTGGAAACTAATATCTTCAATCTACACGTATTTCAATTCTAGCTCTTATAAAGATAAAGGCTGCAGTAGCGTAGTTTAAGCTGCTATTATAAATCTTTTAGAGCCTCATCGCCGTGGAATTTTCCCATTAGATTTTATGGATCCTATCCTGTCCGCGCATTAAATTATAACCGGAGGGGAAACGGAAACGATTGAAATTTAATTTCGAACTGAGTTTAAAGCCATGATCATGATTGCAGCTTCAGCGGGGACGGATTTTGACATTATAGAAAAAATATGATGAACATAATTTACATAATAGTACATGTTTAATTTTTATGTTCTGTATATGTTCGTAGTTATCAAACAGATTGTTGCAATCGCAATAGTGTCAAATGTGTTTTTCGGTTTCCGAATTCCATAATGTTTTACGTTTTTACGGTGAAGGAAAATATCGTGAGAAAACCTGCATATACCTACCAACGAAAAAACTCAAAAGTCGTGTGTAAAATCGACCAATCCATACTGGACCTGTGGTCGAATAAGGCGCCCGAACACCATATTCAAGGGTAGGCTCGTGCCCCTCTCGGTTGGAACTTATACATGAGCTGATGATGATGATGTCTGCTTCCGCTTTCGCTGACCCAATTTCTGTGACCTAAGTTTAACTTCGTTGAGGCGTAAAATTCATAGATACTACGTGCTTTATGAGTCCTAAAACTCAGTGAAGTCAACCGTACTTTCATTTGGGTCCACAAAGTTTACACTTCATTAAATAACTACCAAAAAACGCTATCAAAAATAATAGTTTTATGATAAGAAAAGCTATGAAAATTCTCAGTCTAGCAAACGAGTTAAATTCTATTGAATTTATTTTGTTAGAACTTGCGAGTAACAGACTATGTAAATGTCATAACGTATTTTGTCCCTGACTGTACCTGTTGAGCATTATCTCGGACAGAGGTTGACAAAACATTTTAGAAGCCCAAAACAAATCCCCTTCGTTCCGCATGACAAAAGACCTTATTTATTTAAGGAAGCACTCGGCAGTAATTACGTTATGAATGGGGGAACCGACTAACGTAATATGGCGTAGTTCTAACGTAAAATTATATTATAAAGTTTTTATTGGGCTATAAAAAGTTTTCTGGATCGTAGCACTGCTGCTGCGAAGTAATGAAGTTCTATGATTTCGTTATACTTTATCTATTTGAAAATAGATGTGTAGACATTGCTACGGCGCAGCAATCGTAGACATAGTCAATAAAGCTGCTACGAAAATAAGCCTCAATAAACAAAAACTTCTAGAAAATGGAACCCTACTTCATCTCTGTATTTTTCTTGTTATTTGCAATAAAATACATTCCATTCTATAATTTTTGTAGTAACTATTTTTCATTTTCATTTAGCGTTCCCATAATTAAAATTCTGTGTGGACGCTCCTCAACTTGGAATCCTTCAAATAATCAACACAGCGGAAAGCGAATATAAATAAATTAGCTTCTTTGAGGCTGTTGAGATTTTTCATTTGCGAAAGCCGTGATTTTTCCTGTTTATTTATTTTCCCGATGTCACGCCCACCGAGAGACAAAAGCCGCTGTAAAGGTGGTGGTACACTGAGCCGGTAGTGTGCCCACGCGGCAAAGACATTTTTTCGTTACATTGCAAAGTAGTTTTTTTTATAACCTATTGACTGCTCTTGGAGAATAGAGACAGCTATGCACGAAGCGTTTTCAAGGAATGAAATTTGTAGCGAAGTGATTCGCGACACAGTACCAGTTTTATTTCGCCGACAACGTTTGCAGAACCTACGACTACGAGTAGGTATAGTTGTTAGAAAAGAATTCTTGAATGGAGATCACATTTGGGTAAACGCATTGGAAGACATTCTCTTGCCAGATGAAGCGCGATAACCTAGGATTGGTGGTTAGCAGGAACTTAATGCAAACAGTGTGCAAGCCGAAGATTAGTCTCAGTGGCGTTCTTTGAAAGAGGCCTATGTCCAGATTGTCCAGCAGTGAACTGACACTGGCTGTTGATGTTAAGCCAGCAATGCAATGCAACGCAAAACCACCTTCACCACACTCCGCTGTCGGCAGCTCAAAATGGAACCCTCCATGCGAAATACAGTTTATTTGCAAAAATTTAATTAGGGCCCGCCACGCCCCGGGACGTCGTTCCATTCTACGCATTTCATAAACATCCACTTTTTACTTTCATTAACTTCTTGAAAGTGTTTTTTCATCAGAATGTCTGTTATGGAATTAGTGAATTGCGGAACTTGATTCGTCTGTCGTTTTTTTTAACACAAATAGATTATTTAAGAGTAATTTAAATTCTTAAAAATTATTTAACATCTACTTATTTTGTTCACTTTGTTCAAATTATACTTTGGTACCCTTAAAACATACATCTATGAAAAATTATTGTTTCTGTAACCTTTTCTATATTAAAAACTTTAACAGACCGCTTAATAATACTAATCATTGATATGCATAACCAAACAAAATTGTATTATTAAGTCATATTATTGAGATACCTAGCTATGAAACTAAATAGAATATCATCTAGTTTTACATAAAAGAAAATCCATCAAAATATAAGTATTTGCAGCACCAAAAACTAAAAAAAAATGATTTTACGCGATCTCAACGCCAAACAAAATTATTCACTATGCTCATTTTATTTCCCACGAACATTTCTTCAAACAATAAAACCACTGAGTTCGCCAGTTCGCGAGTCATCGAGCGAGGTAATTAACCTAAATACCATTGGCACCATGAAGCCTACTGCCAGCCAGAAGTTAGAGTCGATGCAGACCAACTATAGACACAAAAATAAGTTTTCGAAGATGCATGTTATTCTAACTCTACTTAGTTCAAATCAGTATTAAGTCTACAGTTTAAATCAGTGACTTACAAAAAACACTACAGAAGAGATTGAGATAGCAAATCATGTTAAATTACTAAAGTATCTACCTACATAAACAGCTTCTCTGCCAGGCCAGAGAACTTAATTTATTTTTACTTTATTGCTTCATATGAAGTAGTTTTGTATGTTAGCTAGGGTGTTCTAATTGGCCATAACGTTTTTATGTCTAATGCTACAACTTTATATGGGCTACAGGGAGTTGGTAATAAAAAAAACACTGTCTGCAGGTCTGCGCCAACTCTAACCAAACAAGGATCGTTCTCTTGGGGGACGTTCCGATCAAAGCCACGATCATAGAGTATAATAATCGATGGCCTATTTTTATAATCGATTTTTGTCACGTAACCTTAATGAGGGGAGGCACGTTATGGCCAATTAGAACACCCTAGCTAACATACAAAACTTTATAAACAATAACGATACATGTTTTCTCTTTTAAATCGTTTCAGTACACAACAGCAGGGAAAATAAAGCCTCTATTAGACCATGCGATATCAAGACAGTCTTACTAAGACTTAGCATAGTGTAATAGGAACTTAGCAAGTTAGTCTGTCTAATTAGACCGATCGAGTGGATTCGGCCGTGCTAACTTGCTTACTTGCTTGACATCGCGTGGTGTAATAAGAATTAGCACGCTTAGACCGCTCAGTCAGCGCTCATCCGCCGCACAGGAGAGACGTCTGTATTTTGATTATATGGAGTAATTAATTTCAAAAGATGTTCAAAGTTAGCAACTCCTACTCTAAAGAGTCAGATGGTTCCAAAGCACTCAATATTTGCATATTTGATAATTTTTCCCGCAGAAGTAAATACTTCTTTACCCATATTCTTCTTTTGTTTTTTTAATATTTATTCATACTAATAGTCGCGGTAAGAGCTACGGCAATTTTCTGGTATTTCTAAAGTTTTCCCATGACTCTTACGACAACCGTCGCTGATAGAGTTCGCCTTGCAAATGAGTTAGCATGCGGTATTCAGCACAGTGTAATAGCGAGCTTGTCTAATTAGACTGTTAGACTGTCTTAGTAAGACTGTCTTGAAATCGCATAGTCTAATAGGGGTTTAACTTATATACATTTTAAACTTTTAAAGGAATATAGTTATGGTCTGGTTTAAAAAATAGATACCTTTTTACTTTTATACTTGCTCATTTTGCCAACTCAATCTTCAAATCAAAACTTGGAATAGGAAATTTATTTCCTTTGTGTTCTGAATTGTCTGATCTTTCATAATTTTACGGACTGAATGATAAAAAATATTGACTTCGCAGTTTCAAGGGCATTCTCTTCTTTGAACCGGGAACAAAAGGCCGTTCCTAAATCAATAAAAGCTTGCTAAAGATTGAAAAAAGATACGGAAAAAATTAAATAATATTAAAAGAGGCATCTCTATCAACATAATTTTATAAACAGGAGAATTTTAATTGGCTACAAGTTCTCTAACAATGTACTTACTTGTAAAAAGATAAGTATTTAAAACTAGTACTTATACTATGTATGACTTAGACGCAAAAATAAAACATCTATTTAAGTACTTACCCCTATTTTCCAGTGTCACACATGCCGCGTGGCTTAATGAGTTTTCCCGTGAGAATCAGGTACTTTCCCGGAATATAAGTAGCTTATGTTACTGTCGCGGAGTCGCGCGGATAAACCAAGAACATTCGTGAATCGAACTTACTCGGACACAGGAAGAAAGATCCAAACGCGCAAACAATTTTTTTATGCCGTTTACCTGCGCCTAACAATAGTTGAGAAGTACACAAGTTGTTTGTCAAACTGGAGAACAATAGGAATCCCGAATGTTCTGCGACCACCGCGAATACCGTGATGTAAACAACCTAACAAAAGGGCGATCTGGAAGATTCGGTATTGAATTGCGGGATATAAAAGCACCTCCGTCCGGCCCAGAAACCAGTCTTGTTTCGGATAACGAATCTAAGCGATCTCGGAGTGAACTGAAGAAGTGAATAACGACGACTACGAACTGCGATAACGGACTTTGTGTGTGCCTAGTGATTTGGTTTTGTGATTTAGTGTAAATAAAGTGTGTGTGACCATTATCGGCGTTTTACTCCGATTTATCGAACCCCCGGACGTAACATTGGTGTCAGAAGTGGGATCGGAGAATCATGCCGTTGATACCGAAGGAAGGCGTTCAGACGAGAGCCCAGATTGAGGCAGCGCGACAGCAGGAGGGTGAAGGTCAGCCGCCAGCGCCACCGAGTACTACGACATCGCCAGCAGGGACTACTCCCACGCCACCGTGTACTACGACACCGCCAGCAGGGACTTCGCCCGCGACATTGGGAGCTACGCCGCCACCTGCTACAGCACAAGAGCCAGCAGCGTCACCGGAATTTGCAATGCTGTTAGCAGCATTGAAACGGCAAGAAGACCAAGCCCTCGAGCAGGCGCGCAAGCAAGAAAAACAGGCCCGTGAACAACAAGAACTGCTGCTAAAGGTGTTGCAGCAGAACACGAAATTCGGAGAGAAGATAGAAGCTATAGCGGCACATCAAGATCAACTTGCATCTGAAGTGGGCATCATGAAGACGGACTTCAAGAGCATTGAGAAAAGGGTAGATGCTCTGGACTCTGACTGCGCGGACCTGCGTACGGATATCGCCAAAGTGGAGAAGGAGGTGCTTCGAATGAAGATCAACGGGGCCAGATCCAGCACCGTTGATACCACCGCCCAAAATCAAGGCCCAAGGATTAAGGTGCCCTCCTATGACGGCTCAACTTCCTGGAGCGCATACCGGAAGCAGTTTGAATTAGCTGCAAAAGCGAGTGGATGGACGGACGATCAGTGCCTGACAGCGCTAAGTACAGCATTGAGAGGGCCAGCGCTCACAGTATTGGATGCCATGCCGCAGGAGTATGACTACGGCAATTTGATGGAGGCAATGGAAGCCCGGTATGGCGAGCGGCACCTAGAACACGTGTTCCGTGCCCAATTACGGGACCGTGTCCAAAGAAGCCATGAAAGTCTGCAACAATGGGCGTTAGAAATTGAGAAGCTGGTGAGGAAAGCCTATCCATCAGCAGACGCAACCACGATCAACAACAGCATCGTGCAAGCTTTCATCGATGGGATCAGAGATCAGGAGGTGAGATCTACTGTTCGTCTTGCTCACCACAAAGCAATGAAGGAGGCGTTGGCGCACGCACTTGAAGTGGAGGCTGTACGACAGGAGCCTCGAACAGGAAGAGTGCGAGAGATGGTGGAAGTTGTGGAACAAGCGAGATCAGTAGGAAGGCTTGGACCCATGTGCTACGCTTGCGGGGAGCGAGGACACATCCGCATTAATTGCAGACAACGACGTGCAACCCCATCGAATTGGCGTCAGCGAACCAGCCAGGAGAGTGGATCCGGACCTGCAACCGACCATAGGCAGGTGGAAGAACCTGCACAAGCGAATCAGGGAAACGAGTAACAGCCAGGACTAAGGGGCGGGTGCTGGCTCGGTGGAAGAAAGCCCTGAAAGTTGTCATATCACAAGCCTGCGACGGTAACAGCCTACAAGTTCAAGGTCAGATTAATGACAACAACTGCACTTTGACATTGGACACCGGTGCCTCCCGGACAGTTGTGAGACCTGATGTATTGGGCAATGGCAACTGGAATACGAGAACTCGACGGCACTATCGACTCCTATCAGCCACCGGCCAGCAAATAACCGTCGTTGGAGAGGCATTCGTGAGGATGCGCATTGGCTCCGCGCTGTACTCGCACTGGGTTTTAGTGGCTGATATAATGGACGATTGCATACTTGGACTGGACTTCATGTGGAAGAACGACTGCAAGGTGGATTTCAAAACAGGCGTTTTCTTATGTGGCGAAGAAGAAGTTTTCATGGACGGTGGTCCTAGAGGAGAAGTGAAAACTGCAAGAAGAGTCATCTTGCCCGGAAGATCTAAATCGTTGGTGCCTGTGCAACTGCCGTATACAAACAAAGGCAAGAATGGAAAAAGTGTATTAGTCGAGGATGGTGGGACCCTGGAGCACTGCATCATCGCAAGAAGTCTCGTTTGTGACCATGGTTTCACTGCAGTTGAAGTTGCCAATCTGAGTGACAGCGACGTGGAATTAAAGGAAGGCGACATCATTGGACGTTGCGAAGAAGTATCGACGTTACGAAGACTATCTTCACAGAAGACAAGTGGTTCAGGTGAAATGTCAAGAATCAACGACCTACTTCAAGAATGCGGAAATCTCACCTTTACTCAGAAGAAACAAGCTCAAGCCTTGTTGTCTCGATACAGTGACGTTTTCTCAAAAGATGATGGAGATATCGGAAGAACATCAGTTGTAAAACACAGAATAGACACTGGCAACGAACCACCAATAAGACAGAGAGCAAGAAGAGTCCCAATAGCCAAAGACAGAGAGGTCCAGGACATGATCAATGACATGAGGAAGAACAAGATCATAGAGCCGTCGTCGAGCCCCTGGTGCTCACCGGTAGTCTTGGTGAAGAAGAAAGATGGAACTTCACGTTTCTGCATTGACTACAGGCGGCTCAACGAGGTAACAAAAAAAGACAGCTACCCGTTGCCTCGGATAGACGACACATTAGACACGCTGGCAGGGTCATCTTGGTACTCCACATTGGATTTGAAGTCTGGCTATTGGCAAGTGGAACTGCATCCAGATGATAAAGAGAAGACGGCATTTTCAACCGGCCAAGGTTTGTGGCACTTCAACGTCATGCCGTTTGGACTCTGTAATGCTCCGGCGACCTTTGAGCGACTCATGGAGTGTGTGTTGGCTGGACTCATCGGGGAAGCTTGCTTAGTATACCTCGACGACATCATCGTCATTGGAAAGGACTTTCGGGACCATCTTAATCAACTGGACAAGATCTTGGTGAAGATAAAAGCAGCCGGCCTGAAGCTAAACCCGAAAAAGTGCAACTTCTTCAAGGATAAAGTCAATTATCTGGGACATGTTGTATCGCAAGCTGGAGTGCAGACGGATCCTGAGAAGGTTGAGGCAGTGAAGAAGTGGCCAACACCAAAGGACAAAACGGACGTTCGGGCATTCCTCGGGTTATGTTCCTACTACCGCCGATTTGTGAAAGGATTTGCAGAGATAGCCAAGCCGTTGCACAGACTTACAGAAGACAAGAAGAAATTCCACTGGGACGACTCCTGCGAGGAAGCATTTGACCTGCTCAAGAAGAAGCTATGTGAGTCTCCAATCTTGGGCTACCCACAGAGAGATGGCCAATTCATCGTGGACACTGATGCCAGTAATACAGCCATCGGCGGTGTACTCTCACAAAAGCAAGGTGATCGGGAAGTGGTTATAGCTTATTACAGTAAGGCTTTGTCTCGACCAGAAACCAACTACTGTGTGACGAGAAGAGAACTCTTGGCAGTTGTGAAGACGCTCCAACACTTCAGAAAGTATCTGATTGGAAGACCGTTTCAACTGCGGACAGATCACGCTGCACTGAAGTGGCTGCTACAGTTCAAGGATCCGGAGGGTCAAGTTGCACGTTGGATAGAACAGCTTCAAGAGTACAACTTCACGATAGAACATCGCAGCGGGAAATCACACACGAATGCTGATGGATTATCGCGACGACCTTGTACTGAGGACTGCAAACATTGCACGCGAAAAGAAATGAAGGAAAGAGTCCAAGTTCTACGAACAACACCTACCGATGAAAAATGGGAGAATGATGAGGTGCGGAAAGCTCAAAATGAAGATGACGATCTGAAACCCATCATCGAGTGGATGAAACGAGGAACGGGAAAACCAAATTGGCATGAAGTAGCCCCATTTGGTTCCGGAACAAAGAGCTACTGGGCTCAGTGGGAGAGCTTGACCCTGCAAAATGACATCTTGTACCGGAAATGGGAAAAAGTTTCAGGAAACGAGCATCATCTACAGTTGATTGTGCCACGGAAACTTATAAAGGACGTTTTACGTGAGCTTCATGACGGTGTCTCTGGAGGTCACCTCGGAGTTCGAAGGACCCTGATTAAAATTCGGGAACGATTTTATTGGCTGCATTGTCGTGAGGATGTTGAAGATTGGTGCCGGAAATGCACTGTCTGTGCAGCAGTTAAGGGACCTCAAACCAGAAGTCGAGGAAAGCTGAGACTGTACAACGTGGGAGCCCCCTGGGAGAGAATAGCAGTTGACGTGGCAGGACCTTTCCCGGTAACAGAAGATGGGAACAAGTACTTCATGGTGGTCATGGATTACTTCACGAAGTGGCCTGAAGTGTTCGCCATTCCAAACCAAGAGGCGCATACAGTGGCAGAAAAGTTGGTCAACGAGGTGATATGCAGATTTGGTGTTCCTCTGGAGATACACTCGGATCAAGGGCGCAACTTCGAGTCAAAGCTGTTCCAAGAAATGTGCAAGCTGCTAGGAATGCATAAGACCAGAACAACCCCATATCACCCACAATCTGACGGAATGGTGGAGCGGTTTAATCAGACCCTGGAACGTCACCTGGCGAAGCTGGTAGAAGATCATCAAAGGGACTGGGACAGATATATCCCAATATTCTTGCTGGCTTATAGAACAGCTGAACACGAGAGCACCAAAGTGACACCGGCTTACGCTAACTTCGGCAGAGAGTTGCGAATACCAGCTGACCTATTGACCGGAGAACCTCCGCAGGATCCGGAAAACCAACTTAGTGTGCCAGACTACATCGAGAGGTTGCGTGAACGCATACATAACGTCCATGCGATTATAAGAGAGAACGGACTGACGTCCAGTGAGCGCATGAAGACCCGATACGACCGGAAGGCCACTAGTTGCGGCTTTGCAGAGGGATCCTTAGTCTGGTTGCATAACCCAGTTCGGCGAAAAGGGAAGTCTCCAAAGCTTCAACGACGATGGGATGGACCCTACAAGATTGTGACCCGCATAAACGATGTGACGTACAGGATTCAGCGACACCCACGAGGAGCAATGAAGATCGTCCACGTTGATCGCCTGGCCCGTTATAATGGCAGTAATGATGTTCGGGACGAACATCTCTAAGAGGGGGGCAGTGTCGCGGAGTCGCGCGGATAAACCAAGAACATTCGTGAATCGAACTTACTCGGACACAGGAAGAAAGATCCAAACGCGCAAACAATTTTTTTATGCCGTTTACCTGCGCCTAACAATAGTTGAGAAGTACACAAGTTGTTTGTCAAACTGGAGAACAATAGGAATCCCGAATGTTCTGCGACCACCGCGAATACCGTGATGTAAACAACCTAACAAAAGGGCGATCTGGAAGATTCGGTATTGAATTGCGGGATATAAAAGCACCTCCGTCCGGCCCAGAAACCAGTCTTGTTTCGGATAACGAATCTAAGCGATCTCGGAGTGAACTGAAGAAGTGAATAACGACGACTACGAACTGCGATAACGGACTTTGTGTGTGCCTAGTGATTTGGTTTTGTGATTTAGTGTAAATAAAGTGTGTGTGACCATTATCGGCGTTTTACTCCGATTTATCGAACCCCCGGACGTAACATTACTAAAGGTGAACGCAGCTTTCTTATGGTGAAAGAATTTTTGAAATCAGTCCAGTAGTTTATTCGTTACAAACATACATACACACACCCAAAAATACTAAGCTATAATATTATGGTGTAGATATTTCAACATAAAATACACAGGTGTACTGTAATAAATCGGAAGTGCGCTTTAGCACGCAACCCGCATAGCGTAAGCACTTCTGTGATTGATTATGCTACAGTCCCTACCTGCCACTTTCACACATCGCGACACTTTTTTTATAGAAAACATCTACCTACGCCAGTGACTTTTAGCCTTCGAGTTTCGATATAAGGGGAAATATTGAATTATGTTTCTTGTTCCGGGAAATTCGATCAAATGGCAAAGAAGTAAATGATTATTTTCGTTCGATAGTTGCCTCGGGAATTCTAATCCCAAAAGCCCTTGTAAATAAAATCCACACAACTCTTCACTTATAAAAGAACACCCCTCTTTTTTGCAACTTACAGACGCTCTACAAGTATTACTTAAGGCCGTTTTAACTATAGGCATTCAGGATACAAACGATAGACCTACAATTAGGTCTAGACCGCAATTAAAATCGTATATCAAGGCAGTATGGCTATGGCAGACCCTAAATTGCCAGTCAATTTCCCTTTTGGTACCAAGGCATTCATATTTCATTGATGTACATGATCGATAGCATTGAACTGGTAGTTAGTAGGCGCAATCATATTTGAGGATACTTAAGGCTCGTATTTATAAAGCGATCTCAATATTGAGAGCAATATCAAGTACGGATTTGACAGGTCGTTTTGTACTGAAATGACATTTCTGATACGAACTCAAACATGCTGTCGCTCTTAAGAGCTGATTATCAATACGGGCCTTAGGCTGACGATTTAGGTATTTAAATATTGAACGCTAACTAGAATATGGAAGATAATAAACAATAAACTGATCCTACTGCCAACGAGAATAAAAAAAGAATTATCATCAAAGAAATTTCATTTATGATTCAAATATGACATTTTATTCTTCTTTTAAAAATATATTTTTATTGCCATAGTATGAAGGCTTTAAATTTATAAAGTGGTAAATTTAAAATATATTTTATTGTATCATTGTTTAACATTTTACAGAATGGGTAGTTTAGTAATTGGTAGTATCTAGAACTGTTAACATTATGAATCATACTTGTTGATTCAGAAACTCAAACTAAAGTACCTACCTACTAACAGTACCTAATAATGCCAGTGGAATAGAGAATAGAAAGTGATTGAATAGAAATGTCTATACATTAGAGGGATTCGGAGGTTGACCAGCACGGAATTGTCCGGTCGAATTACGTGACAGGACGTCAAAATGTCCGCTTTACCGGAAAAGATTCCAGACAGAAATCTTTTATATAAATCCTTCTACTTTTTGCTTGTTCTAGATTTCATAATGATCACTTGTCGAAGGACTTTGACTTTAACAGAGCAATGGTGATGTATTAATAGGTACCTACAATTAAAGTAGAACCTTTACGTGCAATTTCATTGACACAGAAGAATTTCAGGCCTTTGTTTCTCTCGGCTAATGAGACAGAAGCGTGTTCATAATGCGCAATCCACGATTAGCCCCCATTACGCGTGCATTTCCGGCAGGTGCAGCCAAATTCGGGTAAATGAGCATTGAACGAGTCAAAGCGCAAAACGGGCATTTGAAATACATTAGGAATCTAATGAAGCTGCGCAATGTGGTATGCGTTGGGTTAATACGCAAACAACGATTGTAGAGGGCGGTATCACGATCGGCATAAGCGGTCATCGTGAATTACCTACAGAGATGGTATTCATTAGTGATTCCGACGAGCGTGAATTTAAGATAAAACAGAAACTATTTGCGAAAAACAAGTTTTTAATTTTCTGTGACAGTTATAGGTGAAATAAAATCTTTTTTAATATCAATTTTTAATATCACATGAAAGTCAATAACTAACTAATTGCGACTTTCTGAAATAATAGCTATTTAATTATGGAATAAAAGCTTCATTTTTGGCTAACCAATAACCATAATTCCTACAGACTTTTGAGTAATTTCCCTAACTCTACAAAATAGCAAATATGTATAGGTATCGCTTGTTTTCATCGCAGCGGCTACATAAACACAAAGCTGTTTCCTGTTTGCGGTATGTTTGGAACTCTAACATATATGTAAAGCTCATGTGTACAAGGCAAATATCCGGTCGAATCAAAGCTAATTTTAAATACCAATCCACCAAATTCAAATATGAATAATAAAAGCCAAAATTGAAAATTTCATTTCAATTTTTTTTATATAATAATGTATATTGTTTAGGACGCCATGAGACGAAATACAGATATATTTCGGAACTTGCCTAGTTAGTATCAAAGTTTTTATAATTATGATGTTTAAACATTACAGAAAAATCATTACGAATTTTTTATTCGAAGTTACAAAACACTCAGGCATAAAAATTAAACCTAAAAGCTACAGAATATTTCGTTTATCACAAAATATCGAAAGGGAAGATACTATTGAGTCGATAATGACGGTCCGTCTATAAAAACCAGCAGTCATTTACGAATATTACCGATGTCGGCCGTCGGGGAATCACCGCGTATATTTCACTTTTACCGTAATTATTTGAAATAGCCAGGGGAAGGGGTAAAACATATAAGAATTTTTTTTAGAAGAGTAATATTGGAAGGTTTTAGGTGTGGTGGTAGTCAAGCGTAACTTTACTTTAAGTTGGGGGGTGGGTGTAGTCAAGCGTACCTTTATTTTTTCTTCTTATAACTTTGGCGGTGAAATTTCTATGATTATTTATTATTCAATTTCCAATTTTGAGGAACGGTTCGCTACTTATTTATACTTAGCCTTTTTGTGTCCAGCCAGAGTATCCCCCCAAAATTGATTTTTCTAATGGTAGCGAATATTTTATGGAGCCAACAGTGCGAAGAGTCCGAGCTTACACGATTCAATGGAATTGATTCGATAGAAAATATATTTCAGAATAATGTATTAACATTATTCTGAAATATATTTTCTATCGAATAATGCACAGTACAGAGTGCACATAGATTTATACGGGGTGTAAGGGACAGCGTACTAGAAACTGATAAATAGAGGTTGCTCAGACTGAACAACTTTCACCGGGAAATTCATTTTCCTACAATTAAATAAAATCAGTAGCACAAATTAGTAATTCGAAGTAGAGTTAAATTTGGATGATCCTGGATTAAACAAGATTTACTTTTGACCTTTATCCATCACGAAAAATATACAGGAAAGAGATAAATAATACTTATTAATATTAAAGCACCCAACAACCAATAAATTTAAGTAGGAGCTTCAAAATATTTTTTTTATTATTACCATGAAATAATTATAAATTACCTTCGTTAAATAAATTATTTCTCATATTTCCACATTTTCCTCTTCTTTAGCAGGGTAATCGAATCAAAAAAGAAAGTAAGTGAGATTGTTGACGCGTTGCTTACCCCGTAGCGGATTAAGGTGTGACTGATTGTACCTACGTGTATTGGTACTTAATATATCTTAGAGCAAACCTACGGCAAATTTGTCCAAGCACGTTCTGCACCTTAGTTTGCATTTTCCGCGCCAATATACAGGGTGCGCCAGACGGTGGAAATTATTAACGAAATGTCTGACCGGTGACGGTGACTGGCCGCCCGGGGCGCGTATTTCCATTCCTGTGTGTGTATCAAGCAGTACCTATCATTAGTACAGTCCTGAAACGTGCAAGAGTTTAAAATGGATTCTAACAATGGATGTAACATAGTCAAATATCGTCGATTTATGTCGACTAAAAAAACAATAGAATCGAGTGTTTATTTCACCGAGTATGGGCGGTAGTGTGTCCTATATATAAGATACTAACTCGCTGTGGAAAACTGCAAACCCGCGCTTAAATTGAATCACACGGTTTTTAAACGGGTACCATTAAGCTTGTAACTCAAACTGTTAGAGCGTGGAAAACAAAAGTGTCTTGAATTAAATAATATTTTTGACAGTGAGTCATCGCGTAAAGACAGCGTTGCCATAATCAAAAAGGCACCAGCATTACGCGGCCCGGACAAAACTATCCCGATGGCTAAAGTCCGGTGCGGTTGGAAAATCAATAAATAGACTCACCACGTTGCTTTGATAGACTGAGGATGAGGACATTTCATCTACATTTTTATTTACAAAACCCATGCATGTTCATGCACAAGGGATCAGAAATACGCGGCTGGGACAAAACTGTCCGGACAGCTAAAGTCCGGTGCGCTAGGAAAATCAATGCCTCAATCCCGGACGCAACACGTTGCCTCGCCCTGTGTGAGGATGAGGATATTCCAGCGACACATTTATTTACCTACATACGGATCTGTATACGGAGGTACGACACATATGGTGTGGGGTTGTGGTCAGTATAAGGAAGGCAGGGCAGGCAAAGAGCACATTGAATTGCGAGTATGAACTGAATGAGAAAATTGCGTGATATTTTTTGCACTAAATAAGTACATTTCAATGTGAACATAATGTGATTTGGGTTTTCCTAATGATTCTAGATAAGTGTTTAGGAACTATTTATTTTGTGCTTAGTTTTCTTTTTTGGCTTTGTTAAATCATAGGAACTAGCTCGGTTGGTTAGGCAAGAGCTGTAGCACTATAGGTACCTATTGTGGGACAGAGTCCCTAAATCTGTCAGCTTTAGTTGTTTTAACTTTGTAATTCGTCGAAAATGTCGTTCGAAAACATCGAAATTTCTGACTCTCCATAAAGTGATCGATCTCACTTTATGGATCTTTGATCACAAATAATTTTCTTTACGCGCCCACTCAATAAAGCCCGAACTGACTTTCAAAACTTAAGCCGTAACCAAAAATACATCGTTTTCAAGTCCTGATCCTGAGTCCGCTCGCAGTCGGAAGGTTACAATTTTCGCGCTCACTCAACCTTGAGCGAGGGTAGAGCGGCAACATTAGCGGGGGGAAAAATTAGATTTAACCCCGACACCGCTGGCGAACCTGGAGTTGCCAGATGTATACTCTTAAAAAAATTAGGATGGTAGCTGTGACAGATGCAATTCCTATATTTTCAGATACATTTTCTTTTGTTTTCCTTCTGAATGGCATCTGTTAAATAAATTAAATAAAATAAAAAAATACAGAGTTATAGGGAAGAAAAGGGTTTAGCGGTGGTAGAGCTAACAACTGAATGAATAAAAAAAAAATACAAGAGAGATATATTTTTTATTCGTAAACATTAATGTTGCGTCTCTGAATAAATGATGATGATGGCTAATTTCAGTTACATTTGGAGTATTTGTAAAAGAAGAAAATAAATAAAAATAATATGCAACATTAAGACTCTCATGCATTAAGGAACGGAGAGTGTTTCTTTTCAATAATCACCTTAACCTAATATAAAGAATCTTTATCAATTACCTAATCTTTAACATATCTGAAAAAAGTAGACACTAAACCGGCATTTATTTCAAAACCATGTTTTTTTTGTTAACCTAAGTATTATAATTTTTTTTTGAAATAGGCACTTACACCTTACAGTGTTAAAATGTTTTTAAAACATGAAAATATAGAAGCTAAAAGTTACACTTGGGTGGGATTTGAACCCACGATCTTCGGCGTACCGTGCCGATACTCTAACCGCTCAGTGGTTCTATATTTTCATAAGTATTTATGTTGTATGTTTTCTCCACCCTAGTGTAAGTCAGCTCTGGCAATCCTACGTCGCCTTACCACCTCCTTCTCACTTTATCTGCTTTATATTTTCCCAGTGCGACGAGTGGCACAAGTAATACCTTCTAATGTGATATAAAACGTGGAGGCGTGATGAAATAACTGAACTCATTTTATGTCTAAGCTCATTAAAAGACTTCTACAATCTTAATGACTCTTGAAAAGGAATTACATAAGTAATGAAATACGTAAGGAAGTTAATGAGAAAATTGTAGTAATACTTTATAAACTTAGTTGCTACAATAACACATAGGTTATTTTTATTGCGGGAAAGTATCCTATTAAGTTATTAGTGCCACAGGAATATAATAATTATGTACACAATGAGAAGTTAAATGATTTCAAATTAACATATTTTTGAAATTGTCAAAATGTTTAAATATATTTATTTTTTGTTCATTTCGATTTCATGTAAAACAAAATCTACAATCAAATTGTAATAGCGCATACCTCTCACCCGGCCCACCGCAGATATTCAGGTCAGAACCGTCGTTACGCGTCAAAATTAAAACCGTAAGTGCAAAAACGCAATTTTGCTGGAAAATTAACATAAACGCTGGGGCCGCGTACAAACAACCACATCCAAATATACACTTTAAATACTTTACGCCGTTGAGATAAAGTTCATTTTTGATACACCTATGCATTTGTGTAGTGATGGTGACTGAATCTGGACTGTTTACTGCTACTGCCCTTTGTTTGGATGGGGTCAACCATCGCTACAGCTTTTAGTACTGAACGTTTTGACTTCTTATCATTTCTAGTAGGTACCTATGAAATTTCTTCTTATCTTTATAGATTTAAATCAGAACGTACTTTTGTTCTATCAAGTGGGTTTTCAAGTCGACTGCATAGGAAAACTAGAGATAACGCTCGCGCTCATAGAAAATCAGACTGAAAATATTCAAACGCTGTCACACTCTTACCTTATGAAATCAAGACAAAAGAAAAGATGGAGCTGTTTAGGTAGGTACCTGTATCTAGCAAAATATCAATATTATATAATACAATAAGTTTTCATTATAAAGTAACAGACTGACACGTAATTATGTAAAGCTAAAGAAAGAAAATAAGGCATTAATCTCGTAAAGAAGTTATCATGGGAATCGCCACAACGCTTCCAGTTCCTGTTCGTACGTGCTAACATAATGTCGGAATATTATAGGAAAATAAGTGTTTTCCTTCACACATTGTTTTACGATACGTTTTTTCCTTAAGAGGAAGTTGACAAAAGCCATTTTCACAACGTGTCGCTAAACGGCGCGTGCTCGTCTTTATAGTACCTACATTATAATCTGATTTACGCAGTAACTCGTACTTTAGCTGCTGAGGTGGCAGAATATTCAGCAAAATGTCAAATTAATAATCGGATTCCATTTGATTTTTGACATTTGATGGATTCATAAGTTTTCTAGGTCATTGTTTGGTTTGGCAGTACTAATCATAGGATAGTATTTGACAGATAGGATAAAAGATTGTTAATTAATCGAATTGATGATAATCTTATTTATTTTAATGTATCTGGCAACTTTAGCCGTCAATATTTACATTCTATTCATGACTGCTATTTTCTGTGAGCATAAAGTTATTTTGCTTTTCTAATTAATCAGTTGATCAAATACCTTAGCCTGTTTCTTTTGCAACCTTCAGATACTAATTTTAGATATTTTCAATTTATATATTTATTTATAATTTTTTTCCCACACATTCTGAATTGGTGACTTCGAAGTTTAGCCTAAAACTATTCTACTAAACATTCATAATATTAGAAGCCCTACCACGCTAATTCCCCTTATCTACTTTACTTATACTATTAATCTTATATATTATAAAGAGAATTTTGTGCGTTTGTTTGTTACGTATAAACTGAAAAACGACTAGGTTGATTTTTAAATCTTTTTCATCATATTAAGACTACCTTAATTATGAGTGTAAGTAACATAGGTTTCGTTTTAAAGCACAAAAATATTTCATTCCCCCGAAAAAGTTTATACGAGTACACGCCGCGAGTGACACCGCGGTCCGGAAAACTAGTTCCAAATAACTTCAAAGTTTAACCTAAAACATAAAATTAGAAGCCTTACCACGTTCCTTCCACTTATCGCTTATAAAAAGGGTTATTTTCCTTACACTCGGGTAAGTGTGCGGCCCGCTGAAAACCCTTAAAAGTTAATTGCGATTCTACGTTATACGGATTAGCAAAGCGAGAGGGTTAAGTCTCCACGTGACAAGCTTTTAGCCAAACGAGGACCTTAGATTACATCGCTGGTTTCACATGTTCTAGTTTGTAGAATGGCTTATCTGAATACGTGAACGTAACGTCTTTCTATCCGTTTGTTAAATTTTTGGCTTTACCACTGATTTGTGATTTATTTTACCTTAAAGAGAGACAAACATAGAAAATGCCATTCACTGCTTTTTACCAACAGATAAGTAACATAATCTTTTATTACGCAAGGTGATAAAAGGAATCGTGTTAGTACATTACATATTTAACGGTTTATAAAAAACGAGTAAGTAAATAATAGCTCTCTATCATCGACCAACCATACGCATGTGAGCAAAAGCAAAAACGACTTCACCACGACACACACACACATAAACGGCAATGTAGGGCAATGTATTTCAAAGCGTCCATTATAATAATATATTCGGTGCCAAGGGTTTAAGCGTGGTAGTAAACAGCCTGCCACCTTGTACAAGTACGTCAGGGGATTTTCTGCTTAGACCATTTCACGGATGGGTAGAGAGAGGTACAGAAATACGGTCAACTATTTGTTTAAAGTGAGAAAGTTGAGAAATGGTGTGTTTACCGCACTAGGATGATTACATAGATTAAGTTTGAAATAGTTTTAGCCTAGATATAGTTACCTATAACCTACGTAGATATCATTTATTTTTTAATCTAAGGTAATTTTCAGGTAGGTTTGTCTTAGCTTAGCATGATGATGACGTGTTGGCAATAAGTATTAGTAGTAAAACAAGTTACATTTGTGGTAAAACCGCAATTTGAAGGCTATAGTTTGCTATATTTTTGATTATGTAATAAAAGGAATAATTTTCATAATTCAACCACATGTTTACATAGGTTTTCAATTAATACAAAATTCACCACAAATAACGCACATGTATTAGTTTCAAAACCATAAAGCTATCATGATATAAAATTTAACGGTTCACTGACCAATGTCAAACCAATAAACAAATACAATTTATTGGAAGGGACGGGTCAAATTTTCAATTTGTTTGTAAATCCCTAGTGGGATAATATTTCGTCTAGCAGGACTATTCTGCACTGTCGAAAAAATTTCGTCACAAAAAAAGTTATTGCATTTTACTATTCAAAATTTTACCAAGGGTCAGATCGAATACGATAAACGTATATACCATAACTTTTTTATTAAAAAATTCTACCTAAAATCTCTTTACTGCTGAATTAACTCCTCTCAAAAAAATTTGCTGACAAAACTTTTAGGCATGGAATGTGTGGATCTACTCATGAAACTGAACAACTTTTTCCAAGGAATATAGGTCGAAATATGAAAAAAAAAATTGGTCTTCCCACACAAATTTTGTATGGGAGGACCAAAGAATCACACCCTAAAGTTTATCACACTTACCGTAACGAAATGAGTATTTAACAGCTACTTTTATATAGGTTGTTACACTTGCGTGACTCTAGTACTAATAACACAGGGGACTGCTATTTGTTTTTCATTGGCGTTGTTTTTACATGACGAATAAATTATACGTTTGTGAATACTGAGTGCCAGGTTTCACAAAAATTAACGGTTTCACAGGCATTATTTAAGGGCATAAACTGTTAATGAATTCTGGAATAATAGCTACAACTATTTATCAGTATAATGGTATTTTACAAATAGCTAATGGTATTGAAAATTATTTAGTGGCTGATACTTAAAACTAAGTATTTGCTAGTCATAACAAACAAATGTTTTGTTCTAAAGTAAAGAACATGATCATATTTAGGTACCTACTTGTATCATTCATGTGAGTAGTATTTTCAGAATATCTCTCACAAACTGTCAAGTTGAAACATTATTTTACACTGACATTCAAATTAATCTTATCACTTGACATAAGGATCCACCAGTCATCTTTCATGACGCCACAAACTAACTTAAAACAAGTGACAGTGTGAAAATAGATCCCTCTTTTGATGTCACAAAGTAACTTTAAACAAATGGTTGCCGGAAAATAGTTCAGGTAGGATGATACAATACACAGAGGACAGGACAACTTCCCGCAAACTGACAGGGGTTGACTAGTCAATGAAACTGAACAACTTTTACCAGGAAATTGCCTGGAAATGAAAAATAAAATTGGCTTTCATACAAATTGTCTCATCGAGACGATCATTTTGTAAGGGAAAGTCAAAATTTATTTTAATTTTCTGAACGAATTTACCGGTGAATGTTGTTCAGTTTTGTTGACTAATCAACCCCCATCAGTTTGCGAGAAGTTGTCCCTTACTCCCGGTATTCCCTTGTTACCCGCAAGTTTGTCCTACACCAAGTACCTACAACAAACCACAAGGTAACACTAACAACAATATTATTGTAGAGCCGGGATCTACAGGATTCAGCACTTCACAAGTTCTGTACACTAATAAATTGTATTTAGTGCAAATGACAACTCTTGCAAAAAGATCAAATAAATCGGTCATAAAAATTGAAAACATTGAAAAACATTTTTACTGTACCTACTTCCCATGGCACCGCTTTCATGGCTTTAAAATCATCCACATAGAAAACACCTACTTAAGTACCTACAAGCTGACGAATAATCATGTGACACTGCATCAAAATATCAAAAATTTTACGCCCTAGTACTCAGTATACATTTCCAACAGGACGTATTAAGAACCGATACAAAAGAAGTCAAAGAAATAAGTGCCAGTGACTGTATCCAATATTCCTTTGCGGCCCTGATAGCAGAAATATGGACCCTGACAGACGTTGACGTGGGTACGGCACTCGGGATAGATGAGCAGAAAAGTTTTGCTACAAGTTATAGACGTGAGCAGAATCACAATTGCAACATAAAACGGTCATATTTAACAAATAATAAGGCACATCAAGTACATGATATTATTTGGAAACTATAGTTTTGCAACAAGTTATGTTATAGACGTGAGTAAAATCACAATTGCAACATAAAATGGTCATTTTTAACAAAAAATAGGGCACATAGAGCAATCAAGTACATAATATAATATGGACACTAATCATTCTCATTCTACTCTCAACTCATTCTAGAAAGTGACAGACACATTTCAAGATGTCTCTGCTTCAAAGCTTCAAGTTTCAAACAAATTGTATACAATAAAGTAGATAGAGTATCTAATAGCGAAACCGCATCGAATAAAGAAGACCGAATACTTTAGCTTCCTGTATTGCAATGCAAGTGACATTCTTGAATTGAGGTATAAGTTGCAAGTTCAGCCAGCGAGGAATTTGGTCTACTTTTATCGAAAACTTCGGTTGCCCTTTAATCTACTCTACTTGAGTTTAGAGTTTCAATTGGCATTGATATTTTAGTTCAGATGATTGTGTACTCTATATTTGTTATTTAACAAGCAAAAGGTACCTTAATCTGCACAAAATCCAGAGAATATCTAACAGTACTTAGTTACATAACACAAGTCAGTCACTATTTTGATGACAGTAGGTAAGTAGCAGAACCGATGATAACAGAAACTTCATGCATATTTTTTCATGTTACAAGTTTAGGTATAAAATATTTCTATTGGTTACGCCTCATGCCTGAGGCTCAGGAATTTACTAATAACTAAACACCGCGCACACGAAATTTGAAACCCCGATAATCTCGCTACATTCTCCATACAACATACCGAAATATCTGCCCACAAAATACAAACATTCCTGTATGGTAATAAACTCCACTGACTAAATTAAGGAAACTAAAATAACGGAAATAATGTGCAAAGTACGATAGTTGCGGCTCTCAAAAATATATTACTGACTCCAACATACCCAGACTACATGGTGAACATTCTGAAAAGACACGACTTACAACTAAAATAAGTCCATATCTGTTTTCTGTCATGAATTTTCTGTCATAATCAGAAAGAGACGTCAGAATAGACGGACTCATTATAATCCTGTGAGAAATCGTTTTATTTCTAACACGAAGTCTACCCTTTCACATCATGACACTATCTATAGAATATTTAACTGAAAGGATTATAACAAGTCTGTCTATTGTGACAGAAAATGTTAGGAACGGAATTAATATAGTAAACTCGTGTACCAAGCCAAATAGACACCATTGCTAACTAAAATGTAATACCCCCGAGGACTATAAAACCGGAACCATTAATTCCAATTTAGTTCAAGTTTAAGTTGTTCCTCTGTTCGATGGATAGGTACTTTTATTTTATGCTTGGAATCGTTACTTTTAAGAGAGAAGCTCCAATAGTAAGACAGGAACGTTCTTTTGCGAGCCATTGAAGTGACAATAAATTAAATTGGATTGAAACAGCCCACGAGGTGGTAAGAAGGGATAAAGAAAATGATGAATGAAAATACTTAGGTGCAACTTTTGCCTGAATAGGATTATTAAAGATCTTTTATACAATTTTAGCGCCATACTTCATTGATAAGTAAATTTTTGAATTTATAGTGTCAGATAAAATACCAAAAGCAGTGTTTACAATCAAATTCCTAATCCCTTTTATATTTTTGACGTAAAAGTCAAGTTTATCTTAACAATCACAAACCTTGACTTATGATTAGATAAAAAAATATCTGCCGTTAATACCGGGTGAAAAAAAAAATTGGCTTTTCTATACAAATTGTCTGATCGAGGTGGTCTTTTTGTATGGAAAAGCCTTTTTTTTTTTATTTACTTATATTATTTCCTGGTGATAGTTGTTCAGTTTCGTTGACTGAGCAACCCCTATCAGTGTCTGGTACACTCTCCCTATCACCCGGTATAATAAATCTACAAGAAAAAAATGTCTGTAAAAAGTCGAGAACTATCCGGCAGCGACATCTGGCGCTATTATTCTGAGTCGGACAAAGATCCTCGGAGTCAGAAACCCCTTGTTACTTACGGACAATTAGTCGCAGCGACGAGAATTAATTCCTCCTACAATCTGTCCCGTTGTCCAAGACCATTCTGAATACTTTTCTTAGGAATATTTGCATCTTTATAAGACTTTTGAATTGATAACCTTGACAATAGACTATAAATCCATTTAAATCCAGCGGTTTCTGAAGAAGTTTTCTTGTGAGAATGAGGAAATACTGCAGTAAAAAGATATGTCACCTATTTCAGGAAAAGACTTCTACATAAACTAAGGTAGACGCGGCACATGCGCCTCAGCAAAAAAAACATCTAAAACTAACAATCCATCCATCTGCAAGATTAAAAAGAATACTGCACGAGAACAACTTATGATAATTTCGATTGAATATAACGTGTAAATCATTTTATATGCCTTTATTATCCAACAGTTCATCTAATGAATAACCTCTCTCAAAGAAATCGTAGACTACTCCATTCACTCTCTCCACATACAGAGAGTAATTCTGCGATACGTTATCTGTTAATCCGTCTTCTATATGATATTTCATTTCCGTCATTTTGCAGGCTTCTTCCGTCGATGCGGTTATAATCTTCATGGACACCAGCGCTTCCACCAAACCCAGCACAGAATATTGCCTCAAATGCTTTTGGAAAATATCCCGTGGGTAAATGTCTTTAACGTCTAAATTACATTGCCTCAATACTGCAGTTAAAGTAGAGTAGTAAATGTTGATGAGTCGATCGTAGTTTTCGATGAGGAAATCTCTCTGACAGTCCATGTAGAAGAAGTATGACAAGTCAGTGACTGGTGACGCGAGCCGCCAAAGTTGGTAGTCTATTAACAGCATGTCCACTGGTCTACCTGCCTGTAAACAATAGGACAAATGTTTTATCTGCGTTATCGCACATACATCGACTCCGCGCCAAGTCAATTCCAACTGGGCTCAAAGTACTTATGGCATTGAAATACTTAGAAGGGATTTTTCAAATGATGGACTCGTAGTTCACTCACTGCTTATGCTCACCCATGAAAGGTGTTAGAACGTTGTTAGATTGGTGTCGACTCAGTGTAATGTGCGACGACCTTAAATTAGCAGTAACTATCTAGGTGTAATTTCTTATTTGAAATACCTTATCCCCTATTAGCAACGTAAAGCTCACCTTGTATTTGTAAACCAAATTATTATTCCAACAATCGGCATGACAAACGACGCTATACGGCCCTGGTGACACACATTTTATCAAAACAAGCCATATTTTTGGTAAGAATGCCTTTAACTTTTCTCTTGCTTCTGGTTCTGACACCACACTCACAGAAGCCTCGTAATAACACTTTATAAACTTTGACATGGAGTTCGGATCAGAGTATTGCACGTCTTTTCCACACTTGTTTTTTAAATTTTCAAACAATTCTGGTTTATTCTTCTCCAAAACAAACGATAGAGCGTGCAACTTCGCTAGTTTTTTCATAGCAAGAAAAGCGTGTTGGAAATCCATTTTGTGAAATCTGTCTAAAATGGTGCTGAAATTACGGTCCATTAAATAAACAATGGTCTCTCTGTCGTATTCTATACTGGCGAAGAGGCAGTTGATGAATTTAATTCTTAATCCTGGTATGACTTCATAACGTCGCTGAATTTCCAAGAACTCTGGAACAACAGTTTCGTTTAACAAATAGTCTCTATGGAACAATTCCCGAAAAGATGCTCGTTGCTGTGGATCGACGTGCCATTTTATTATAATAGTGAACATCACTTTCTGGCCGTCTCTTGTTCCTTTAATATCAACTTTATAAGTTCCATTGAGGTACATGTCAATGCCCTCTGTGCCGATTTGAATGACGTAGTCGATGTCGCGAAGATGCAATTTATCAGCAACTTTGTACAGTATCTCAATAAGATCCTGATGGCTTCGAGAAACTTTTCTAAAAGGCATGTCGTGAATGATTTCGTTCAGTCAGAGTGCTAGGCGATCACTGAATCTGACAAGATATAAATCTGTAGCCGGTGTAACGATGTGAACCAGAGGTTGACTTATCTCTTATCGGCAGCTCAATAAACGAGATATTTTTTAACTTCACGATTTATCACGCAAGCGGCAAAGATAAAGTGCCACTTTGCACCGTGAGGCGTCGAATAGCCATTCTATCACTATAAAACATTGTCAAGGGAGTCATCGTGTGGTGTTCGCTGGCTTAAGAGCTCGCACTCGTATTACGCAATCTGAAAATTCAGCAGATAGGTAGTGTGTTTAGTCACTTACTATTTTAGTTCAGCGTAACATCGACTGACTAGAATGGACTAAACTCTACACAGTCCTAGCAGACAGATAAACAGGTGACATGGCCCATTGTTTTATCACGGTCCTCTAGGACAAGTTTCGTCCGTTATCAGCGCGGAACGACTCCTGTCCGACGAACTGGTATGATATAAACTAGTTCTCACACAATGCCTTTTGTGATGTCTCTCAATGCTTGCCTGCGACTCGGCAGTCGGTACAGGCCCACACACATACGTAATAATGCATTGTGGTGCGTTCAAATAGAGCCGAGAGCCGAACCGACCACTTGAGGTTTCAATATCAATTCAGTCAGCTCGTCGTTCACAATAATAGCGGGAGATACGCCCTAATGTAATAAAGTCACTAGAGTGAAAGAAGACTTGCAAGGAAATTATTAGGAAAATTGCGTTATCCTAGAGGCTAATGTATTAAGACATGATTATTTTACTTACAACGGTATACGATGGATGGATATACAATACAAAGCATATTCTTAATATGTTTCTCGAATCTCCCTCAATAATTGTATGCATAAAATAGAACTGAAAGATTCTTTACTGTTAGTTGGCAGTTTAGCAGTACGATAAAATATGGCAGTTAACATTCAATACATGCAGCGCTTCCACACGAAATAGCGGATAAGTATGCATTGCCGAGACTATAGGTACGAGTAGGTACTCGCGTATAGAACAATATATTATGCACATTAAAATAGTGAAACAGAAAATTCTCGTAATTGTAGGTAAAGACAAATAATACATAAACTCACGCATTTATCCCTTACGGGGTAGGCAGAGCGTAAAACGCCTGATAAATGATACATTCGTCGAAAAAAAAGTTGCTTTCTCTTCCGTGTTAGGTGTTATTCTTAAACGAGCAGGTGCTGGTTTTTCTATTTTATGATCATTTATTGTTTACTGACAAAAGTTACTCTACAATTTATAATCTAGCTGTGCTTCTAATTATCTGCTTTTTTTCCTGTACTGGCCCAACTTGCCTTTTACAACACGACATAGCTAAGTTTAAATTATTGATAGCAGCTACTATAATTTCCAATGCCTAGTTTTGCATTCACACACTGTACGGCATTGTTGCATGGTCTAATCTTAGCCCGGCATTGAGCTGGGTTTCCAATGGATCTGACCTGACAATAGGAGCTATTTGCATTTCTTTGCTTCCTCTCCATTGTTGGAGGCCGATTGCAGGCTTAGAATTGTTTCATCAGCCCTCCCTCAAATTAGGGTCATTGTTCCATCAGCCATATTAAGCCTGGCTTGTTTTAGGGAATTTGTATTGGATTGGTTATTCGTAGAAGCAGTTTTGAATTTCTTTGTTGTACTAATAGAAGTAGAATAAGTACTTGATTTATTTATTTTTTCGACAGAAACTCATCGCAAATTGACAATATTTTGTTTGTTATGAGTATTTCTACTGGAACCGCGGAATGAGATCGGGATGCTCCACGTGGAATCACACGGACAGCAGACTAGTAATTTGACACCTACCACCCTCTTTGAAGAAGTCTGAAGAAGAACAAGAAAACTCCACAAGTTCATTAGCTACCTGCTGCGAAATAATTTCCACTTCCCAGTAAACTTGACAAAAGAACACTCCACACACGAGTCTGAATAAAAACAAGTCAAGTTTCGTAACAAAGAGTGCAGTAACAAAAGTGCAGCGTCGAGATATTGGCTGTTTTTCCACTAGATGGCACGGCAACGGCACGATAACGACACCGTCATGATCATGATACCGTGGCTCTGTTTTTCTACTAGGACGGTAAGGTAACGGTATTATCTTCGACGATCACGTACACCTAGTTCCAAGAGCGCACAGACAGCAGACACACGCATGCTTCCGGTAGTAGGAAACAATGCCGTAGCGTTGCCGTGCCGTCAAGTGGAAAAGCGTAAGTACCATAAAATTTTATTGATTTTCATACACTATCTCTTCCACGATACCGTCGACGATACCATGCCGTTGCCGTGGACGTGCCGTCTAGTGTCAAAACGCTCATTCTGTAGAACTCAGTAAAACAGGGACGACAAATTTAAATTGCGAGCATTGCTCATAGTAAATAAAAGTTGTAAATAATTGAGTAGGTACGGGGGATTGGGTCGTGTTTGTTTGTTTGGGAAGTATTCGTTAGTGAGCGCGCCTCGCGGCAGTTTGTTCTATAAGTACCTCTTGTACGGCCAAATACGCAAACTATGGCGCCATATTTATTTTTCTTTAATGCCCTTTTGGGTGAGATTGAATAAGGTAAGGGTTCGAAAGGATTAGTCTGATACGAATTTAATATTGAAGGTTTTTGTTCAGCAGTGTTTAGAAAATATTAGAAAAGACAGTAACTGAGTAAAATGTTTCACACAATGAAAATAAACTTGTTAAATAGGAGTGTTATACCTTTTTATCTGATATATGAACCTAACTCGCAGCTGAGAACTAAAATATATGAGTTTTCTGCGCGGAACTCGTTTTCGTCTAATCCTGTGAGCGTAATTCGATGGGGAGCGTGTCTAGACGCGCGGAAATCAGTTTTCCGTGTAAATCCTGCTGGCGCCGGTTTACACTTACACACTGCTTTGCCCCGAATCACCCGATCCACTCATGACACAACTTATTTATCAAAAATCCAAGGTGGGTTAATGATCCTAATAAAATAAAATAAATCAGAAGTACCTAGTTACAAAGCATGAGGTAACATAATATGCAACCTAATGAAATCAAAAGGCTCTTTGTCTCAAATATTATCTAAGATTGACGGCATTGATAGAACTCAAAGTCCGTCCTATAGGTACCTATCCAAAATTGATTCAAGGCTATTTTCGTCGGCGTCTAAGCCCTGAGGGCCTATTTGCGGCCCTTTGTACACCGTAATGAAGTGACCCGCCCTTCTCAAACAAACCCACCAAAATTTAGTAGGTAGGGTACATACTACAGTTCCTGAATTTTTAATTAAGGCGTCCTACCTTATTGAAATTGGTTGATTTATTACACAATAAATCAAGTGAAGAAGTGGTGAAATGTTTTGTCCGTCTACAATTTCTGAAAAATAATCGTGGAAAAATATCCTAGTAGGTAAGTAGCAGGTAGGTATCAAAATACAAACAAACGTAGGAATTCTTCGCATGAAATCTTGAAACCGGAATTTGAATCCTTTAGTACCTGCAACAAAAATGAAAACACATTAATATAAAGATTCTTCAATACCATTGCTCATCTTCATCCACACACGGACACAAAAGCAATAAATTCTATGAAAATATTACGGCCTGAATCCTTTCAATATTAATGTCCTTTTAAAAGGGTCTCCGGCTTTGAATGCAAAACGCGACGAGACAGCCTCCAGAGATTACACGGGTGCAATGTAGAGTTTGCATGACTATCGATATCTCGGAACTAGGGATTCCATTGCGTCTGTTTTAATCGATATTTTGACTTTTGTGATTTTTTCATCATTAAAATTTTACGCTAATTCAACAATAATACTTAATTATTCAGTCTTAATCAAATCGAAACTAACTTAACTTCTCCTGCCTGTGCAAATTCACTTGAGTAGGTACATAAATATGGCATTATGTGGGTGCACTTTTTTTTATTTAGTTTATTCCAGGCAGTGCTTGCATTCAATCACTGATTTATGGTAAGAAAAACAAAAGTATCTGTGATTGTCAATTCTTCAAAAGCCCAAAAATCTCTTTTACATCGATAACACCTAAACATCGATCTTTACACAACACTATAGTCCATGGAAAGTGTTTATGCAACACACAGCAATTTTATTAAAAGCTTCCACAGTGCAGCAGTGGGAGGTTGCTCCCACGCAAACACTTCACTATGCAGATGCCGCATTTTATACAAATTATTTGAGTTGACTGTACTAAAACAGTATGGTTTATTATATCAAAAGGTGTTTTAAAATTGATTCGCAAGTCGTATTTGTCTTCATGAGTCTGTATGATAGATCCAGTTAGCAATTTAATAAGTTTCAGGTCGGTAACCTATACCTACCTGGATACTTTCTTAAGCATATTAAACGCTGTAAAAGATCTTTGAGTAAAAGGTAATGATAATTCTTCTTAAGGAATTAATATCGTGTCTTGTAATATTGTACTCAACATCTTTGAAGTTTAATTATTTTTGTCGTATGCTATGATGTTGGAATTTAACATAATATGAATACTTAATCACGACTTTTCCATACGTTACGTATACGTGTTAATGACAAAACTGAATAATACAATACTTAACCTTATTTAAAAAGTAAACTTACTTCAGTTTCAAACCACAACCCTCGTGGTGTAAACAAAATGCTAAAAATATCGTAAGCAAGCAACCCTTATCTCACTGAGGGTGTGTTACTGAGAGCTACATCGACCTAGTTCGATACCCGGCCGCGCAACCTTACAGGCATTTGTGACTGTTTTCTATATCTATGTAGTCTATACTACTAGGCGATGGATGTTTGTGCTAAAATATCGTAAGCGAGCAACCATTATCTCACTGAGGGTGTGTTACTGAGAGCTACATCGACCTAGTTTGACACCCGGCCGCACAACCTTACAGGCAATCGTAACTGAACTGAACTGAACTACTACCACCAGGATTTTTTTCAGGAAATGAAATAAAAAAATTTGCTTTTTCATACAAAATGACCACGTCGATCAGACAATTTGTATGGAAAAGCAATTTTTTTTTCATTTCCTGATAAAATATCCTGGTGATATGTGTTCAGTATCGTTGACTGAGCAACCCCTATCAGCTTGCGGGACGCTGTCCCTTACACCCGGTATATCTATCTAAGTATGTGTAGTCTATGTTTGTTTACTCTGGTAAAAAAAAAAAAACAAAGGAATTTTCTTCCAAAATACTGACTTTCACCTGAATAATGAGTAAAGCCGAGTTTACATTTTGCTTAGTGACAAGTAAGTTGAGTAAAGTAAGTTCTTGCAATGGAAATTGTACCATAGATTTATGATTGTAGTAGAGTTTACATCTGTCAGTCATTAAACTTTACATACCTATTGTTAGACGTGTGTTAGACCTTGACCTACGTATGAGGCAATTAACTATTGACTTAGCTTAGAATGACGCAGTCCGCGCATTGAATACTTATTCGACATAAACTCAAGTGCTTAAGTGTTAATTTAAGATTGGCAAAATTTCTTCAAGAAGATTGCCCTTTTGTGTACCTATGCTTAGCTTACTTATTTTTTTAGTTAAATGACAGAGTAAGAGTAGACAACTTAATTTACATTGATTTGTTAGACGTTACTTCTTATATATAAATGAGTGATAAAATAAGCGTAGCATAAGTAAAAGTATTGACGTATTATAGGTCAACGTCTCATAGGCTCGTATTTATAAAGCGATCTCAAGATTGAGAGCAATATTGAGTGCGGATTTGACAGGTGATTTTGTACTGGAATGACATATCTGATACGAACTCAAACTCGCTGTCACTCTTGAGTGCTGATTATAAATACTGGCCTTAGTTGTATTGTATTGTAATGTTACAATTAAAATAATAAATTCGAAACTGCTTTCCATTTGAAAGGTGGAGACGGGGATTTTGTTTAACTGCAGTGCAGTAAAAACCTAAGTTTTATTTCTGATCATATAGGTACCAACGACTTCAAACTAGACTTCATGTCTCAGCCATATTACATTTTTAATTAGAACCGTTATTCAAATGCAAATTGCAAATAACTTCATTTGGTTAAGCATGCAAATTTTACCATTTTACATTTCCGAATTGAGTGACATTGTTGCAACGTGCATTTGAAATGGCGCATCAAAATCAAAAGCAACAGGAACGAATTCCTGGCCGCAGTCAACGTCATCATTTCACTGCAAGCGAACGATAGACAGCACAACATGTTACTGCTATAACAGTAAGTTAAGTAAGATCCATAAATAATGAAGAACGAAGAGCGACAAAAGCAAAACCATATAAGTAAAATACCGCTGGTACCTACTGGTAACTGTTTTATTCGAAATAATGTAAAATCAGTAAGTAAACTGAGGGTTTCGATTGCGATGGCGATTTACTGACACCGCCGCTACTTGTATAGTATTGTTATGAGTAATTTCTGTCCTACCCTCTAGAATACCAAAACTTTTCAGATGAGACGCAATATAAATGACAAAACGTCAATAAACGTTTTTTATCAAAGCAAAATATTAAATTAGCAGAAATAATTTTAGCAGTACCTAGTCAGACAAGCTTAAGCTTGTAAAGTGACGTATTAGGATCGAGACAGTCACATTACCGCTACAAAAGTACCGGTCTGTTTGTACTGAAACTCGGGGTGCTCTATGCAATGCTAGGGGTGCATTAGGCCGTAGGGGTGCGTATCGATTGGCCCCGCTCCCCGCACCTTGCCTCACCCCCGCGCGATATACCTCGCGAGCCCTTCCGCGATGCAAGTCAGATTATTGTTTTTATTTTACGAAATGTTTGCGTACCAACCGCACTGTCGCCAAAATAAAGGGATGTATTGTATTGGTTTTTTAATGAAAAATATATGGGATGGGAAAAATAAATGTAATTTTATGTACCTTAATATTATCTATCTTCTGTTTTACGAGTCTATACTTATCTCTAACAGAAGGGCATAACTTCATCTACCCTGCTGTTTGGTGGATGGTTTGTTTATCAATCACAAAAATGCAATACAAAAGCCGTGTCCCTATTATGCTAGACATTGTCGGTTTAAAAACTGTGACACCACGGTTCGTCGGATAAAAACCCCACTCGATAAGAAGAAGAAGCTAGACATTTTGCATGCAAGTAGCAGTTGCATACACCTTGTGTAGTTTTATATTTTGTCGAATGATTTTTCATATGAAGGAGCTTGCTCACATCACAAGTGTGATTAACGAAACTAAAAGTAGTTTTTTCAATAAATTTTTAAAAATGTTTTAGCCATTATATAAAATTACCATCTCAATCAGTCAATTTTCATTTTCTGAAGAAAAAAAACTTTGTAAAAGTTGTTCGTACCTTATACCCTATATAAACAAGTACATAATATGACGTGAACTTGGGATTATATTGAAGAATCCAAAACCCTGGTTCATATTTCCGCTACGTCGAGTTTTACTCAATTCCAACACGAAAAAACTTTTCTCCGAAAACACATCCTTGCAGCACTAGACATTACAAGCAGTTCCTTTAGTTAAACGAAACTAGGAAAGAAAAAATCCTCGGATTTACTGCCATAAAGAAAACGGGCGTCTTTTGTACGAAGGTGCAAAAAAGAGAACAGGTGGGTAGGGTCGCTGTACCTTTTATGGACTAGCTTGAGTTATAAGAGTGGCGGATAAATAGTTCCTCTTATTTTCTCAGGTCTACGACAGCCACTTTACAGCGCTACAGTTGAAACAAAACTAGTTTCTTTTTATTTTCATGATATTTTTCATTAGTTTCAAAGCGGAAGAGTAAAATAGATCTGCCGATGAAACTTTAGTACCAACTAAATATACATTGTTGTGAGTAACATAAAATAAGTGTTTTGAGACTTTCGCGGTGTTATACTGAATACAATTAGATTGTTTATTACCACGATTAAAATATTTATTGTTACCTCAATATTTTTGTTGTTTCATATAATAATCATGGTAATAATCACGTTCAAAATAACAATCTAATAAAATAAGGGATAAATTATTTTCTATTTTGTTTATGAAAAAATGGAAAGACCTTGTTATTTATTTAATTTAAAATAAATAAAGAATATTTTTCATCAGACAAGTTCAAAATGAAACTTCATAGCATACTCTTAAAGCGATAGACGTCTAGACACGGCAGAACAGAGCGCTGATCATTTATACCTGTCCGTCCTGTCCCACCGCAGAGGCAGTTACCAATCAACGTCCAGCACACGCGGGATTTTAATTGAAACCCGATCGAAGATACTCGTCATCCCATCGAGAAGCAATTCGAGTTGATCACTATCAATGAGTGAAGTTTTTTAGGAACAAAGCCGGACGAATTTTGTATTTTATTAATTCTGTGAACGACATTATACGGGGTGTTTGGAAGCTAGGTGCAAAACCTGATAGGGATGACAGCTGACTCCAACTTTCGCAGTCACATAGGGAACTCCCCTGTATATTAAATAAAATTAAATTTAAAAAAAAAAAAACGTTACAATAGGCTTAAAAATTTGTTCCTTTAGGTACATAAAACAATCGCCGAATTTATCTAGACAAATAGACCAATCCCTTGACAGCTATGAAATCTAGACACAACCAACAAACATACCAGACGACACTCATAATAACATGAACAACCGACTAATGAGATCAAAAGTAACACGCGTTGGATGAAGCCGAGGCAGTAAGCGCACAATTGCGCCAATCCCGCTTAATGAATCAACCGACAAATCGCATCACCGCATGTAGGGTTGCCACAAAGTAATCTCTACTTTGATCGCGGTCATTCACCTGTCTATGATGTGAAATTTAAGACACAGTCTAATTAAAAAAGAAATTATCATTCATATTGATATTAGATCAATGATAAACAAAACAAACTAAATTAATAATCAAAATATTTAATTGCAAACATTACAAAAAATAAGACTCGTTCTAGAATCAGTTATCGACTATTAAGACTTTATGCACTGAAAAATAAATCAACGATGATCAAATAAAACTTATTCCAGAATCACGACTTGAAAAATAAATCTCTGAAAAACACTCTCTAGTCTAGGGCTTGGATATGTGCTGTAACTTTTATTTTGACACATTTTTATACAAACCCGTAAAGCAAAATATACCTACCAAAGGAAATTGGAGTTTGGTAACTTTCTTCTTTGATTCTTCGCTTTTACTTCCATTAATGTTGAGTGTTTCAAACTTTGAAAAAGCGCCAGCTTGCTTGGAGAAGTTTTATATGTAAAGTAACATGAGAGTAACTCACGACTCTTAAGTATAAGAAAATAATTGAAAAAGATTTTCGATAGGGATGGAATAAGTTACAGATGAAAGTTGTTTTCATTGCTGAAGATAGAAAGATACGGGCAGCTGGTCCCGAAGATACCAGAATAAGATCAGTTCAATAATATTCATCAAAACCCACCAAACTACCTATACATCAGCCGTACCTAATCGTTTACCATAATCACCATCACCTCGCTTGGCAGGCAATTTTATAGAGAGTTGCAAGATTACCTTCATTCGCTTAGAGCCATGCTGTTCGTTCCCTGGATATAGGTATAGTTTACGACACCCAATTGAAGATATGGAGTGACGCTATTGACTAGACTAATATTGACCTCGCACCAAACAGGGTTAATACAAATACTGTAGTCCAATCTACTGCACAATACCCGGCAACATAAACTATCTTCGTCTTAGCAAAGTCAATATCCCTTATACACAAATCCGACCACAAAGGCTGCCTGCTCTGTCCCATTAGATTAAATGCGGTATTGTGTATATGAAATGCAATTTCGAGCTTTATTGCATCAATGCAATATTGCCATGTATGAATCGAACGCATCAATTTGTTTGTCTGCCTGTTGTAAGCCTCTGATTTTATGTTTTTTGCCCGATATTAACTACGATGGGTTTCTGGACGAAACTGAATACTTAAAGCCGGTTGCGCGCAATGGATTGTCACTGGCTGGTGATATACTTCAGCTAGTATCGAGTCCTTAGGCTATTTCAAGTAAAATGGTATACAGAAGCTTGCACCGAGAAGAAAAAGAAAAGGAAAGCAAGTATTAAACAAGAGTGACAGTGATAACAAGTTATCAGCTCATCTGGGAGAGCAGAGCTTGTCGCTCTATAATTATCTACATCAATAAATTCAGAATCCCCCACTAATCAAAGCGAGGATAAACTACCCTCGTCTCATTGAACAAACGAGTCCGAACTCGATCTGACCGCAATGAATGTGTTCTGTCTCATTACTTCCGTGGCGCTTTGTCAAATGCTGCGGCCGCTCACCCTGCGTGATAAATAACGTAAGGACGCATCGCATGACGTCACGGTTGCAATACATATTTGTTGACATTGACGCTTGGTAATACATACATTCTTAGGCCCGTATTTATAATCAGCTCTCAAGAGTGACAGCGAGTTTGAGTTCGTATCAGAAATGTAATTTCAGTACAAAACAACCTGTCAAATCCATACTTAATATTGCCCTCAATCTTGAGATCGCTTTATAAATACGAGCCTTAAAGCAATAGGATCCATGAAATCTGACATAGAGCAAAAAACTTTGATCTCATGTATGACTGCTGATCAAAATGATGTCAACTGAAGGGAATTACTTAATACTTTGTGAACGTTGTATTCATACCAATGACGAAGTGAAAAAGAACTTGAACTGTTTTGTTGATTTAATTTTCACTCATTGGATGGATTAAATAATGTATATTGTAATAGAACCTGACGCTTCAAATACAAACATCGTGCTTTTTTGTATTTATAGGTCTAAGAAGAAATATTCTTCTAGTCAAGATTTTTCAGATACAGTTTAACCACAATGGATTTATTTGGTCCCACGTTAGTTCTCTTTAGCGATAATCAAAATGTAGTGAGAACCCTACTCATGCGACCCTGTCGAATGTGCCTTCTGTCAGTTGGCAGATAAACTTCGATTCGTGATGAATTACAGAGGCAAGCTCCATATGTTGTCGGATTGGTGAAACGACAGCAGTTATTATTGTGAGGATTGCGAGGGAAGGTTGACATGACGTGATTGCTTAGCAGTTTCTATAATATGCACCGTCATTTTTATTCCTCGCTTATTTTTACACTAAGTATGAAGTGCTACTGTGATAGCTCTAATTGCATTATAATGATACCTGAATCTCATGGGAATGTGGTAAATAATTAATACGGTCATTAAAGAGGTATATATGTACTATTCCAGGTAATATCCCCCCTAATCTGTTTCGCCATTTTAGCATGTAATGTAATTAAATATTTACAACTTTTTTGGATTGCATTTTCTAATTAAATGAGATATGCTTGATTTTAAAACCCGCAAAATGATATTTGACTATAAAAAAAACGGAAATTACACGAATAACGACCTATTCTCCTTGACATTGTGACCAAATTACAAACTGGCGAGATAGTCATGCGGGTTATATGCAGATTGCTCCAATTTGGTCAATTTGCCCGGGTACGTATGTACTCGTAGATATCTTATTTACGGGCACAAGACAGGATGTTGTTCTGTTCTTGTTACCCTTTTCCCGAGTTGTGTAAAGTAAAGTATAATATTTTGCGTATGTAGATTTCAGTGTCGAATTGATGTAATTGCAACCTTTATTATAATAAATACTAATCTCGTTTTTCGCGCAAAAGCCTCTAACATTGATATTTTATGTTATGTTATCCTTTAAATTAATGACTTGACAATAAAATGTCATTTACATATACAACTTCTATGAGTTGTCAGCAATCATCTTAAAATGGATGGACTAGTTATTGTTCCGAGAAAAATGACAGTAAAACCTTCTGAAATAAATCCTAGTTGTAAAATAAATAATCCGGATATTCAAATTATATTGACGCATAAATAATTATCGGCTTTATATCTCCGACACGTCAGGCGGCAGCACGGCTTATTTTTAGCGGCTTCCGGAATTTTCGACAAGTAGGTATTTGTTTTTTACGAATGTTTGAAAAAGTTTATAACCATTCACAAATCTGATATGGGAGTACCAACTTGAATACATGTTTCTATGTCTAGAGTTTTGAAACATGTTTTTAACGTAAGATTTTATGTGGTGTGGTTTAAAAGAAACCCGAAAACCCAGTTGAAGCACCTTAAAGGACATAATTTCTCTCATAAAAAAAAATATTTTTAATAATAATTTTACCGTTGAGACATTATTATCAAGGAAATATCTTCTAAATTCGCTAAGCCCATTAATACTGTCATCCTCTAAATTCCGATGTAGAAATTCTGTTTACGATACGCCTAATTACCACTATGGCGTTTCGTTTTATCTAGGAATTTGTAAACAATCCAATCAAGATATGTCCGTTAGGTCATATAACGAACGCGCATCCCTGCCAATTCTGATTATTTACCTAAAATCAAATCGTGGCAATTATCCGAAATATTCGTCGCATGAATGTGCTAATTAAGGCCTAATCCATGCGTACATCATTGTGGATACTATGTGATATCTATTGAAATGTTTTATCTCGCTGACAACGCGGCCAACCGCTTTGTCGAAAATAGGCTTTCGAAATTTGACTGAACATTCGAATGTATATCGAGCACTTGTTTTCCATTAAATTAATCGGCACAGGCATTGGAATGTTGGAAATTAAAAAATATTATGCGTTGGATATATTTTTGACTCTAGTCCCAGTCTCACAAGAGGTTGGGAGAGAGTTGATGATGGAGCGAGCTCCTGCCATGTTGGCATACTTGCGCATCTTTAAAATACAGCAATCTATTTAGCTATACTGCAAAAATTTCACCCGTAGTTTGCTTTTACTCCTCATAAAAGATTGCTCCGACGTTCGACGCTATAGAGTTTTTTATTCGGTCAAAATTCGAAATTACGCTCGTAAAATTTGCCAGCTCTCCGCCGCCCATATAAACAAACCTCATAAAACTTGTAAGAGAATACAACAGCTCCAACAAACGCACGAACCGAGCTCAACGGAAAAAAGATGTTTCCTCGTCGCTTCGACATTTTCAACGTGCAGCACATCTGCTGAGCAAATAAAAAGTTTGAATTTTACGATCGGCTGGAGTGGAGCGTGGCAGAATGTATGGAGCCTTTTCCACGTCGATAAGTAAATGTTACCCTTATATTCTTGTCTTTGTGAGTTATGGACCCTCTCGCCGGGGTACTGAGCGTATTTTTCCACAGCCCTTGGGACGGTTCTCGACGGATTACGGAGACAGAGCTAGAAACACCGAGAGCTTAAAGGATAATGGTCGAATCACATTATATTGTCATTGAGGCATTACCCTTTAGTCTCCAATCGGACATTGTTACTTGGACATTCGGTTGGCAATGGTTAGCATTCTTTAGCAAAAGTTCAACCCTCTCACAACGGAGAATAAAATATTTTTCGACTAGTTTACAGAAGATGTAGAGAAGAGACTAAGTATAAAATTATGACGTAATGTAGGACTTATAATTAAAATAATTGTATACCTAGATTAAATACAGCACTAAACTACACTTTAAAATTGCCTACAACTACACAAGGGAACCAGTTCTATAATTTACTTATAGACTCGTAGTACATTATTTTACGGAATTATACCTACTTTATTTCATTCAAAGCAATACTCACTTAGTTTGTTTTTCCTTTGTTATTATTTGCTTTTGTATTCAATATAGGTATAATGGAAGTACCAGTACAATAAAGTGTTACCTACGAGTGTCTATCTTTCTTTGTCTACCTCTACTCTACACCTTAATATCTTGTAGATATTTTATAAATTATGTATTACTCGTTCATAAACCCACTTTCCTCGTGACGCCTCTAGTCGCTTCATCAGTCGCATCCCCTCCGTCGCCGGAAGTATCGATTGTACACCTGTTGTGCGCGTTGGTTCCAACCAAGCCTCCAGCTCACAAAATAATGGAAATCATTGTTTGATTGGAATTTTCAAACGGTTCAGTACAAGCCGATGCTCTTTCTAAAGACGTTTATAGAAAATGTTTTTCAAGCGTAATTTAATCGACGGAAGTACTTACATTATTTTGGGTGGAGGTTTGAATCTAGTCCACCAGCTCACAGAATAATGGAAATCATTGTTGTTGTTTTTTTATTGGAACTTAAAAATGTTTGATGCCATTTTTGAGAACACAATATCTTTACGAGAACGCTAGAAAAAAAACGTCCTTAAATTTCAAGCATAACTCGGCTGTTGTACGCGGTGGTTCTAGCAGAGCTCACCAGTTCCCAAAATAATGAAACTGTATAATAATGAAAATCATTGTTTAATTTGGAACCTTTTGTTCGAAAAAACCATTCGTTTATTTCTGTGACATATCCTAATTAATTTCTGACGTCGGTCACCATCCTCCAATACTCTCCATCTTTCATTGTTTAAACCTCAGAGCAAATAGAGAAACTTTCTAACAATTTCATTTCCTCTCTTCAAGCTTTATCCTCTCTACCCTACATTTGCTCGGACATGACCTATACCCGAATTCCTCAACCCGACTGCGATATATCCGCGGCCAAAACTTTTTCAATTTCCATTTAGATTGTGACTTGACGGCACTTAGCACCGAAATATGTCCGAAATTCTGAAATTCCAACAGCAACTTTGCAACTTTAAGTACCTGCTTGTAGGTACTTTTATGGATTTTGTCGCGACAGAACTCTTGTTTTCTATTTATTATTCAGCTGCGTGGGAAGCACTTTAGGTGTATCTGAATAGTAAACACGCAAAAATATATTGGTACTCGTAAAACGGGACGCCAAGTGTTTTTTACATGGAAAGTGACCAATTTATAAATGAAGTCGCCTTATCCCGGCATCAAAACAATATAAAACCATGTTTCAACTCGGCACCGGTTCTGAGGGTCCCTGAAGTACACTGAACGTAAAGTGTCCTCGATTTGGAGTTCCTCGTAAAAAGCTGTTTGTCTCTGTCGAGCCCTTGGTGGAGGAAGGAGCTAGAAAAACAAATCACGCAAAGCCCTTTTATAGAGTGAGGGGTTAGTACGGCAGCTCATTCCCTTATTTTCACATTTAAAGCTCTCTGTCTGTCGTTCATTTCATTAGGCTGTTTGCAGGTGAGCTTGCTGTTGTCAGAGTTTGACGGTTTGACGATGCGACGACAAAGCGACATTGTTCCTTTTTTGGAAGCGGATCCGGTTGTGAAATTCGTTTCGAGTTTGACAATTTTTTTGCAGTTGCGGAATTCTGCAGCACGCGAAACGCAATGAAAAACGATCCTCATTTTTTTTCGGTGCTTACTAGTTGTGGCTGAGCTGAAATACCTTTATTTTCAACGAGTATGCCGAGAAATTACTGGTGCAGCGTTAGGTTATATACAAGAACAAGAGACGCTGCGTATTTTGGTTGATACAAATAAGAAACCGTACCTTCTCCTTAACAAAAACCTCATAACTCAAGATACAGCGAACATCAATAAAAACTTCAATAGCATTCCCTTAACAATAACATTAAAGGTTATACAAAATTGATAAGGTGCCCAATCGTGCGTGCGCGTGATTCAGTTGGCAGAGGGGCGAACGGCTCACGGCGTCCCCTTGTTTGCCGAACGTGCGTGGCCGTCGGAACAGCTAGATAAATTCCACTCTACGCCCAGAGCCGTGGGAGCCTTGCACAAACTCATCTTGCCGTCCCGCTTTAAGTAGGCAAGGCGTGATCAATCTCGGCTGTTAATAGCTTCGCTTCTAGCTGTTTTAATTTTCCAGCTGGAACAATGTCATTTCTCGAGTTGAGCTGGCAAACAAACCCGGATTCTACTAATTATATTCTACAAATTATATTCTTCAAAGCTTGAGATCTCCCTAGTGGGCTCAATGTCCCTCCCTAATAAGATTATTATCATCACCATACTGTAACAACATTTTAAACGCTTCATAACAAAAAGAACAGACCAGACGCATCGTTTTGTAAATTCAAACGATTCATATTTTTTCTTTTAATTCTTAAAAAACAAGTTTCTAACTGTTTATTAAGGGGTATGTATAGCTAGGTACATTATACACAATCATTTTATTCTATTCCTTTGTTCCAAAGCTCTCCCTTCAAATTCAAACGGTTTTAAACGTAAACTTTGTTTTGGTGAGGAAGGTAGAAATTGATAAGTGATGTTATCGAGCAATTCACAAAGGGGCGTTTGATGCCACCGCCCCCTGGACTATGAAATACACAATTCTCTACGCTATGTGGCTTTCGGCGCTTTCGTAATATTAGCAAATTTGATACGGTTTTGGATACAATAAATTGACATTCTATGGTCTTAAAGAGACAGCCTGAAATTGCTTATCATAAAAGTAGGTATCATACTCATAAATAACTTAATGGAATTCGATAGGTATCTATTTACACGAATAGCTACGATTTTATTACTACGCTGAAATGTTGCGTATCAAACGAAATAATATCCAACATCTGATACGAAAACCTTTTAACTGAGTAAATATAATAAATCGCTTATGTTGTATAATGTTTATTCAGTCATCCACATAAACGTAACAACATGAAATTCAATCTTCTGTTTACTTCGTTTGATGTATAATGTAAAGGGTGTAATGGAACACTTTAATGCAAATTCATGGAGGTTGCTCAGTAACGAAACTGAACAACATAGATAGATACACAAAGAAATTCTGCCAAGAAATTTAAAAAAAAAACATTCTGAATTACCCATACAAAATTAACAACCCGATCAAACAATTTATATAGCGAAGAAATTATTTTTATTTTACTTGAAAGAATTTCTCTGTGTAAGTTAAGTTCAGTCGTTTTGTTGACTTAGCAACCCCTAGTTGGTGGGAACCTGATTATTTCCTTCAAATTTCTTATGAAAAAGAGATGCCAATTCGATATGAAAAAGCCTTTTAAAATGGCACTGTGCTTTTATTGTGTCTCTTTAACATAGGTAATGAAACCGTTATTGCGAGCGAATTGGGGACGGCTTCTGAAATGTTCATAAAATATAGTAGGCATTCCATTGTAACCCTTTTTATACTTAATCACATTGAGTTGATGTCTTTAATTTGAGTGGTTGTTTATTAAATATGAAAAAATGAACATCTTTCTTATTTATAACTTTACTATGTTACGATGTTATGTTTTTGCATTTTATTTCTTTAATTGTTTTAAATAATACCTATCAAAATGTATACAAATATCTGAACCACCTCTTATCTTGTAAGAAGTTTTCTTTTCCTGATTTTTTTCAGTTAATAGTTAAGTGAGCTTTTAGGAAAAAAAGTTATTTTATAGCAGTAGGTTATCAGTCACAGAAAATCATCCTAAAAAGCCCGTCTCTTCATCTATGTGAATTATATTTTCAAAAAGTCATGCCCCTATTTTATTCTAATTTGACACGATAACTACATCACCTAGCTCTTAAACATATGTTAAGAGTTAGCACGGTGGCCCACCGCGGTTTAGCTGGGGCAGTGGAGCGCACCACTTTGCTAACTACTCCTATTCAAAGGGTAGAAAACGTGGCCCTCCGTTCTGACATCCCCACCTGTGTTTTAGATTTCTACCTACTAGTGTAAAGCTATGTTTATGTGAGGACGGTAAAATAAAGAGTGCTAAAATGTTTGTTATGTAGTGTTTTATAAGCAAACATTACTAATTTCTTAGTCAAAACGCTCTAGTTTTTTTTTTTTTTGTTGAATTACCGACGTGTTTTGCGACTCGTGAACAGAATTTTCTTTGCAACTTGACAGAGGTTCAAGTTTCGAAACAGCAGATTATAATTTTGTTACAATATGTTTTGCGATTTCTTCAACGTAAATGAAACGCATTTTAGTGGCACATCGCTATCACAGTCACACATTATTCTTCGTACGCATCAGATGCGGTAAGATCGCCTTTACCCTGCCTACCCTGTGAAGGAAAAAGGCGTAACTATATAATGTACGAGTAGTGTTTTATATTTCTCAAATTGCCGGGACCAACGAACGCTTAAAGCAAATATTTGTTCCGTAGTTTTGCCTCAAAAGGGTATTGGGTCAAAGAACGCTCGCCTTCATACATACTCACACATCTACTACACTACAGAGAACAAAGCGAAACCTCACAATACTCGTATATATCCTAGCAGAACCCAGGAACAGACATAACGGCACCTAAACAAGGACCTTGTGGTTTCGGGTTGGTATGCCGTTTTCATTTGCTTTGACATAACTTTTGGGTGCTCTATTGTGTTATTCTAAGCTGGAGTCAAAATTAATATTGAGTTAACACGTCTTCACACTAAACAGATCGGTTATGAGTTATCCATTTAAGGTAAAGTAAGCCTACAAGGAGCTTTTACAGATGGTCAACGGATAAAAAACACAAAATGATGCTATTTCGTCTACAAAAAAAAATTAAGTACCTACAGCTATGAAAAGCTTCATATTCACATTCATTATATTTTTTATTGCGAATCACATGGATGTTACATAAAGATGTTAAAATACATTAAGTCCTACATATAATACACACATACAATATATAACATGTACTTCAATATGAAAACACAAAAAACAGACGTCGTTAAGGCAGATATTGCAAACGCACACAAAAGAGAAATTGAATTCAAACCCAGACAATCCGAGGTAGACTAAACAAGAGAAAACAATATAAAAGATACTACTAAATTGGCGGAGGCACAATCGAAATGTACCGACGCCAACCTAATATCCTATTCAATGAAACATTCAGTCTACTGCTGCTTATTTTTGTGGTGCGAGAGAAAATTAGAAAAATCCTCGAATACTGACTGTGGCCGACTCAACTTTATCAAAGACACGAAGTTTTAGCCAAGTTCTACTGCTGATTCTAGAATAAAAATATAATTTAGTGCTTTCAAGACCAAAGATGCGCATTTCTTTCAGATTGAAATTTAAGGTCAGTATCTTTTCTTTGATTCTCTGGCTGACAATCCCTGGCGACTAAAAGTAATTTTTGAGCATAGTTGAAGATAATTCTCAAAATCTTGAAATCTATTTTATACTTTTCGCTTTGTGTAATTAAAGTTACAGTCAGCACTTACAGAATAATAAACACTCAAAGAATAGTCACAGAATCCAATTAAGGAGACGTACTAGAAATGAATGAAATTAAATTTATTTTCAAGTGGAACCCTCAGACGAGATCACAAATCCAAATACATACCTTGGTAGGTATACCACAGAATAAAACAAATTATTTTTGTTAGAACATCCACCGTTCTGAAAAGGTCGGACCCTTGTTACGAAACCATTTACCTACTAACTCCATCTGAATTGAACAAGTCATCACCTATTTATAGATCAAATAAGATAAGACCACAATAAAGTAACTTGGGTCTTTACTATACTAACTTTTTCATCGAACTACTAGCGAACTTTCAATGGCAAGGTTCCAACTTATAACGGTTATTAGTTTTAAATAAGTTTGTTCCGTTAATCGAGCCATTTTACATTATATTACAAATTGTAAAATGGAAATTGCTTTCATGCAGCAGCAGCTCAGTTTGATTAAATCTAAGTAGCATGTCATTATCCTTTCCCATCATACCTATCAAGAGTGAAAGTTACTACTTGTGTCATTGTATGAATGAAGGCAAGGCACCCAAACCCAATGTATAATTTTTCAGTCAGAAGAGCACCAAGTTTTTTTTTATTTTTTTTATTGGTAGTTGAATGGCTATCAACTTCTGCCTAGATTGCCAAAAGTCAAAGGCAAACCCAAGCTAAAAATATATCAGAAAATACTAAACTGAATCCATTCAAAATAGCTCTTTCCAAAAATTAGATTCGCGTCGAGATGAAAAACCCCTCCGCTGCGAAGCTTTTACCTTATAAAAAGTGTAGGAGGCTATCAGGGTAATAGCGCTTACGGAGAGCAAGCGAATGTCACCTCAACACACGAAGATAGCTGGAATTACCTTCCTCATATTTTAACATACATGAGCTTGAGCCAGATTATTTTCATAGATATCTATATCTAGCTAGAGTTTGACAAAAGTATAGATGTCCGGTAAGAAACTTTACTAACATTTTATTTTCTAAACGTATGAGCTGGCCAACTGGTCATTTATTAACCAATCTTTGAATAGATCACGCCATCTCCATAGGTTTCCGATATTTTTTCATTTTTTGATCAGTTCATTCATAAATGACAAACATTCCTTTGTTTCATTTACTTCGTTCCAACGAAACATCCTTCTTCCTAACTCAAACAATAATACATTCATCCCGCTCTCCTTTAATAATTATATCTATCAATGTACTGTTTTCAGATAAAATATGTCTCTGTAACGTTTTTTATATTCATGTGGCTTGTAACGCAAGGTGGCACCTGTCCTTATAAATTATTCCCAACCTCACTTCGACTACCTATCCCTTTGTTGCGTATTACTTTTAACGGCCCTTTGAAACACGTATCCTCAACATAAGTCTGTTTATAATAAATGGCCTGTAGGAACATCTTTAAACAGCGGTAAGGACAAGGGAGAGCGATGTTGTGATGTAAACACTGGGGTTAATCTACATCTGTCGGCTTGATCGATATGGCTGTCCTTGACATTCACAAAGGAAGATATTCCTACCTGTTTGTTCTCCTCTCGTCTCTCAATGATCACAATGACACTTCAGTACAGATAGGCACAGATCACTCACAGTATGCGTTCACTGGTATGCGCGTGGGCCGGTCGTAGCGCGCTCGTAGAACTACGGCTACAGCGTAGCGTCCGTTCGTAGCGCGCGATGGAGACTGCCGCCTGCTACGCTACCGACGCGAGCACGGATTGCGAGTGTAGAGCACGCAGAATGTTCAGAGTAATCATTTTGGAATTAAATTGGTGTAAGAGACATCTTCTCGCAAACTAAAAAGGGTTGCTCAGTCAACGAATTCTTTCAGGAAATAAAAAAAAAAATTGGCGTCCTCATTTTAATTGTACGATGTTGATGCTCATTGTCTATGGAAAAGTATTATTTTTCCTGAAAAAAAAAAAATTCTGGTGAAAGTTGTTCAGTTTCGTGGACTGAACAATCCCTATCAGATTGCGATTTCATACTAAATCGTAAAATCGTAACTTAAATTAACGGACATAGAATTTGATAAAATTGAGATTATATTATTTCTAAGGTTGTAAAGTTAAACATTAGATTTTATTTATTACTATAATAATGGAAACGGATTAACCGTTTGACAAACTATGTAAATATTGAAACATTTCCAGCTGGAAAACTTGTCAAATATATTTCATAAAAAAGAAATGTATGAAACTTAAGCATCTGTATTTTTCCCGTACTCTGTGCATCAAAGAGTCCTGTCTCCAGTACGCAGGCGCACGATGACGTCAGACCCCCTCCTCCCTCTCTCCCTCCCGCACAAGGAACTCACATTGCATGAATTTCCCCCTACCACGCTATCCATTGAAGCTTTCTTACGTGAACAACTACAGGGCTACCTTATGGAGCCGGCATTGGATGTAGAATAGTTGAGGTGAATAATGTAAGGGCCGATTCCGATGTGCACGCGTAGCCACGACTCAACGCCGCTGGTGACAGAATGGCATACGTCACTCCGAGTAATGTCTTTGACGGTTTGACAACTCGAGCGTCTTTTTTGTAGGATGTGGGAGTCATATTTTTGAATTCTTCAAAGATATAATGTGTAGGATGATAGTACGTAGTACGTAGAAGAATTTCTGAAATAATAATGAGACTTCAGATACGAAAATCCGAGAAGAAGTTGTTTAAAATATTCCAAAAAGAAATTGATGTTGTCTCATATCAGGAGATTGAATTCCTTGGGGATAGCAGGATATCAAATAAAAAAAAAGAAACGTTTCTATTTTCTTTGTATGAGCAATGGGTTTGATTATAACTTTAACTAACATTTTATGAAACAGAGAATGAGAACAGAACGTTTACCTTTCTAATTCACGTGAATTTTAGTTTATCAAAGAACAACATGTACAAACGTCGTATATAAATGTCTTTACTTTATTTTTGTTTTTCAAAATTATTTTAATAACGAAATTAGAATCCTAAATCATTCATTATAACTTTAACGGACAGATTCACCGAGGTACCACAAAAGTGTAATCTGCATGATAAGGGTATGTTCTGTAGCTCTCCCGTTATTTATGTAAGGCAGTATTTTCAGCCATTTGATTGATTGTGTGCTTATTGTTGCAGATATTTAAGATTAACTAATGAAAAATACTGACTAAAAGTTGGTAAAATTTTGTTCACAAAACTTCTTTTGAAAAAATGGACGGAATGACCATAAAGAACTGTAAATAAAATAATCAAAATACTTTAAAAAAAAACCAGCAAGATAAAAAATTATTATTGAAAATATTTTAAAAATTGTTTTATTTTTGTCCTGGGCAGCAAAAAAACAGTATAAGTATATAGAAACTTCAATTTAGATGTCAATCTGAGCTTTACAAGGGTAGGAAGAAACAAGAATTATGACAGCAGCAGCATCCTACCCCATATTGTAGAAGCAAATCTCGCTACAGCATCCACTGCATGTGGGGTCATGCGAGAGGGCCAGGGTTGTCCCAAAGCCCTTTCTATTTAGGGTTGTGTCGCTCCGCCGCCCGCCGCGCTGCGATTCCACTGACCCCTCCGCTTAGGGGACATAGGGGTTGGCGTGTGTTACAAGACAGCTTAAAGCATGACGGAAGTTTAACTTTGATAATACATCCCTAAAATATACTTACAATGTTCAATTTTATTTTTTACTTTACTGCACAACTAGTAATAGTAGGTATAATATACAGATACAGGTTATTCGAAATAGTGCAAGTGCAATCACTTTGTTATTTTGAATGCGCTGGGAGTTTACCTCTGTTTTTCGTGTATTTTTTTTAAATATGAACTTAAAAAAAATTTGCCAATTAAAGATTCACACTCTAATTTTAATTCAAGTTAATTGACTCATACTCAAACTATACCCGCTACCGCTTCCACCTTGCGAACCTCAACTCAACATTCGTGCGTGATTAACCAAAATACAATGACGCCGGTTGGATGCCCCGCGGCGGCGGCAAATGCGTTCGGGTGCATTGTATCCAATCCACCATAGACTACACGGTATACACCCCACCAGACCTGTCATCGGTTCCATTATCAAACCATTCCTCTGTGGATCAATTTACACCGAGAAGCGACGCGAATGTGCAAAAAGATAGACATTTCATTGACAGAATTCGAAAATTCCGCACTGTGGCGGAATCGCGCCGCGCCGCGCTGCGCCGCGCTGGGCACTACTGGCACAGTATACTACAATATATATATATAATACTATATCATATATATAATACTGTGCTACTGGGCAGCCTATCACTTAATGGTACAATGAAATGCATCTTCAAGCAGCTTCGCGCCGCGTCGCGCCCCGTTGCTTCCCGGTGTGAACTGACCCTACGCCAGAGAGTAGAGAGTGATTCTGACATCCCGTCAAAGGTAATTCGCGTTTTGTCAGGGGTAATTCGCATATTGTCGACATTCATTTTTTATTGTTCATCTTCACCCTTTATTTGACCCTATTAACGCTTAACAACCATAAGTATAAAAATTACCATATAAATAACGTCTACAAAAGAAGAGTTTGGTTGGGATTTAAACAAAAAAATATCGTAGGTAGGTACTTACTTTTTTCCCATTCCATTTCCCATGCCAATCAAATTGTCTGATTGAGGTGGTCATTCTGTATTGTATGAATTTCCTGGTGAAAGTTGTTCAGTTTCGTTGACTGAGCAACCCCTATCAGTTTGCGGAAAGCTGTCCCTTACACCCGGTATCGAACCAGCTGGTCAGTCGGGTTTCTGCTGAGCGAGCCCGGCGCAGGCGGCGCGGGTGTCTCGTCCGATAACAATTTGCTCACGGATGATTTATGGGCCCAATATGACCCATGTGCTGGGAATTGTAAGCTAATTTCACAGCTGCTTCAGTCTATCTACAGCTTAGGCTTTAAGTACATAACATTATGTAAAACATATGTAAAGTCAGGTTCGTATTTACTTAGGACTTACGGGGTATGGAGGTCGTCAGCAGCCTGTAAAGATCCGTGTACGCCACTTCTGATAGCTTTCTATGGCACGATGTATGTTACGTTGTGCCTAGTTTATCACTGCAAAGACAAATTGTAAAATTATTTCAACGAAAAAAAATATTATGTAGATTATATCCATCAGATAAGTAAGTGATCTCGCCAACACAATAATTATAAGAGCCTGAGATTGAGTAATCAAAAAGAAGCAAAAGTAGCCTACGTAACCAGTCGACTAAATAAGTAACTAACAGAAACATTGCGATTGTATCGCAGCTCCCCTGCTAGCTAATTTAATTCTTTCCCTGCGATCTCACCTCACACACTACCGAAATTCTTCCCCCAGTCCAGAAATTTATCCCCAATTTTGGCCCCCTAAGGTGATCCGAATAAACCCGAAACACGAAAATGAGAAAACGTACAGAGAGACAGCTTCATACAACTGTACTGATTGATACCTATAAGTACAACAAGGGGTTGTAGTAGTACATACTTATAACTTGTTCAATCGTTGATCGACCGAATCGTTATGAATCGCACTCCTAGTACCGTTCCAAAAGGACAGAAGTATCTTGAAAATGTACCATAATGCTATGGAAATTTTCTCTAGTCTAGCTCTAAATATTTTTGGAACAATTAGGTTTACTGAAAACATTGAACATTTTCAATCTAAATTCATTCGGTTCCGACGGCACTGAATATACAATGCACTTTTGCAACCGATTGGACCTGTAGTACTAAGGGCATCCTGTCTCTATGTGTCAAATGTGCAAGACGTCCTCCTGTCATATTTCTGTAGTAGTGTTTTACCACAGTGCGGTTGTTTGAAGCTTGTAGCTCTCTACTGTTTCTTACTCTTGTGCCCGAATAATGTTGGGGAAAGTATTGGGAAGTTCGTTCTACTTACGTTTGAAAACTCAACTCAGGCAAAATCGAGAATTTTTAAAAAGTGTATTGAGTTTCTCAGTTTGTATAGGTTTGCCAGCCGTGACCAGTTTGCCAAATTTATCGCACTTTTCATTCAGTTAGCGAGACTCACAAAATACATTAAATTTTTCATGAAGTATTTTCGCTTTGTTTTGAATATTGAACTGAAGTTTTCTTTGCATTTCATTGATTTTACAAGACATTTTTCATAATTACATGCATACATCACTGTAAAAATGGTTTATTTTCTCTTCTCTACCGTATAAAACTGAAACATCACTTTAGGTATATTTGTTTAAGCTTGGAGTACAGATAGCTGTATAAATTTTGATTAAACTTTAGTTTTATTCTTCATCCATCATCATAAATAAATTTCATCACTTGTATACCAATTTTTTTTAATATGGTGAGAACATACTACTTACTTGTATTTATGAAGCGATCTCAAGATTGAGAGCAATATTAAGTACGAATTTGACAGGTCGTTTTGCACTGAAAATTATGACATACGAACTCAAACTCGCTGTCAGCCTCAAGAGCTGGTTATGAATATGGGCCATGGTATTATCAATATGGAAGCGGGAACCAAATTTTGTATAATAAAAACACGCACCAAATCGTAATAGTTCGTATTTCTTACCCACAAATATGCATCCAAATCCCGACAATGAAAAGCACTAGGTAGTCCGTTCCTACAATTTCCTCAGTCTGTCCGGTCCCGCGGTCCCGTTCAATACTTGCGGGACATTTGCGGGACACTTGCCCTTGAATCCGGAACGAATGGCGTCACAGTAAAAAATAAAGCAGTAATACGTCTAAGCAGAAGGTTTCCTCATTTAATCATAAGTAATATGTTTAAGCCTGCTCGATAGACGAAAACGTTAAAGTGTAGCAAAATCCAACTGGATACCCAATATTCCATGACGTATTTTCCCAGTGATATTAGGTTTAGGAGAATGCATGCTGATCGCTGAATCACCTGAAACTCATGTTGTCGAATGGGCAGAAAGTAAGGCGGTTTCTCTGGACGCGTCAGCCACTTAACCCATTAAAAATTAATAGTTGTATACAGCAAGAATGTGACCCGTATCGCATTTTAGCCATTCTTATAAAGAACTTATATTTCTCGCTCTCATTATTTCTCTATGTCCCAGCTTCCTCCGTTTTTGCGGGAGGCCCTCAATCTCCCGTCGGCCCGATCTCGTGACCATGTGACGTAATATCAAGTAATCGTAGTCATTTGTTTAAACAAGCTATACTGCTCTCTTTATTTCTCTATGTCCCAGCTTCCTCCGTTTTTACGGGAGGCCCTCAATCTCCCATTGGCCCGATCTCGTGACCATGTGACGTAATTGCTTGTTAAATGTGACCCTTATTTAAGGGTCATCTTTTATTCGGCGTGATTTATGATGTAGAAATGAAGTATCGGCGTAGTGGACTGAAGAATTGTGGTGCTTGGAGTGACAATAAAGCTGATAAGTTTTGCCAGGTCTATTGGTTTACGGTTAATAATATAATATTAATTTATTTTGTTTTTAGTATTTGTTGTTATAGCGGCAACATAAATACACCATCTGTGAAAATTTCAACTCTCTAGCTATCACGGTTCATGAGATACAGCCTGGTGACACACTGACGGACGGACGGACAGTGAAGTCTCAGTAATAGGGTCCCGTTTTGACCCTTTGGGTAAGGAACCCCAAAAATTATCTCCATCTAGGTCACAAGGACATAGAGACAGAGACCTCCGCCAAAAGAAAACCCAAACTAGCTGTTTGACATGCGCAATATTTGCATAAGACTCGATTAGGCGTCCCGTCTGAATATGTTACTCGGAGCTGACACACGCTCTCGTTTGCATCGCAGATTTCACTGAAAATATGTAAATTTGTTTTGAAAATGGTATGGAACTAATCTGGAAGGACCTTGGGGACTTGCGTTGCTTTTGCAGGGCTTTGAAATATGGTAATTAAGCAAAAAAAAACGTATAATTGAAGTACTAATAATTTTGTACTACTTTGATTTAAATATTTAGTGATAGTACCTAGGTATTAATATTTTCAGTAAAAAATCTACTCAATGATAGCTCTACTTACCCACAAACAGAGATTCTTAAGTCTTCCAAAAACTCGGGAAAAAACCTCTAAAAAAAATAAACCCTTTTTATTACGAAATCTGCTCGTCGCGTAAATTCAAGTAATTTATCTTCATCTTTCAGGGAGCGTGGTGTTTGTCAACGAAATTACTTAATTGTTTACTTACCCTTAACTTGAAGGCCGGTAAACCTTAAAAAAGAAATCTATTCTTCTTACTAATATTATAAATAGAAAAGATTTGTATTTTGTGCGTGTGTATGTATGTTTGTGACGAATAAACTCAAAAACTCCTGGACAGATTTCAAAAATTCTTTAACCATTAAAAAGCTACGTTCACTTTGAGTAACATAGGCTACTTTTACCGCGGGAAAACATCTTTTGGAAATGGTGACACCGCTGACAGAAAGCTAGTTATTTTTATAGGAAATACAAAATAGAGTATATCTTTGAATCAAATGTAAACAATATGCAAGCAATTATTTTGACTGTCAAAGCCTTAGAATGATAAAAACGGAAAATTTACCTTGCATTTCATTTAAATGTGAGTGTCCGCGGAAAAAATCCCGTTTTTAATCATTTTAATTTTGATTAGCTTGAAAGTTTTAAAAATACTATCGAAAATAAAATTCTCTCTTTGAATATGGTTAAATGCACTCTTGATATTCTTAAATAATTGAAAACTTGTTTTTAATCTCTCCTTTATTATTACAAAGCGCTTTGTAAGTATCTATTTTAGTGTTTAAACCGTTTGTAATGTGTGTGCAACTAAACTTCATAGTACAGCTAATGGCTCGACGCTCAAACACAACAGATGCACCTGTGCGAAGCTACAGAACCGGATTAAGGCACAAGATATATTTTCGACATATGCAGGAAAAAAATGGTAACCGAACTTTAAGGTGTGAACATACCAGTGAAACTGAATTTTTTTCACCAAGGAAAGGAAAGGAAATTTAGCACTGCCATAAAAAAATTGCACCTATTGTAATGGAGGACCAAAAAAAAATTCTTGGGTAGGTTCACTGTTCACACCTTAAAGTATAGTCAGTATTTTTTTTACTCCCTTTGTCCTCCCTGACCACCCACTATTTCGACACCACTTGAAACACGATATCGAATTTCAGCATCGCCTTTCGAGTCAATTGGCTTGCCATTTAATGTAATAAAAAATACTCTGCTATGAACTAAAAGATACGAACACAAGTCCGTCCCTGTTCAGCCACATAAAGAGAGCAAAACCTATTAAAACCCGCTATACAGTGTGTAGCGTAAGAGCTGGCAGTAACAATTCCATTCATTACCAACAAAGCTTCTTTAGTCGCCATTTTGTGATATTCTAAAAGTATCTCAATTTTGTATAGAAAAAAAATATATCAAATTCCAGTTCGGCTTTTATTTTACAATCTAGATTTGAGCTAAGTCGCTCTATTTTTTTAATTTCTACTTTGTGTCATGTAAACTGACTTCTGGTAATTATATAAATTATACCATTTGTATGTATTTGTACGTTGGGAGACCCATGACCAGCAGTGGACTAACACTGAACTAAAATAAAGATTATGATGATGTTCGATTAGAAATCACTACATATAAGTATTCAAAAACCTCTACTGCTGCCGTCTGAACAAAATAAATTAAATATTACGATAATTTTTTCATTTGATTTTCAACAACGATTGGTCGATTCAGGAGGATTGGATTGTCGGGTACTAACTGAAAGTTGCGATTATTGTAATATTATGTCATTAAATAAATTAGGCTCAGATGTCTGTTGGATGGAGCACACCGAATTCAATGTTGCTAATAGAAACTTTCTATCTCTCGGTCTACTACATTTTAGCCGGGCAGTACATTGTGGTGCTATTCCGTCCGAACTAAAATCATTACAGATTACAGAGTCCAAAGCTGGATAATCTGATTGCTTAAAGTTTAAGCCAGCAACAACGTTGCCGATAGAGGGAGCGAGTGGATTGAGAAAACAAAAACACGGGAGCTAAACGCAATTTTCAACCAAACATATTGTGAAGTCGGACAACAATTTCTAGTTTTCCAATTGTGATTTTGTACGCTGTGTTCAAGAGGAAACACATTGTAAGTCTGCGATTTGAACTTTTAATTTATTGTGAGGTTAGAAGTCATAAAATCCGCTAAATTAGGATTCAGGTAGATTAATAAGGAATTCGTTTTTTGTTGCCTCCTGAAGCAGAATTGAAAAATATTTGGCCCTTGACCTGAAAAAGGTTGAACCTTGACCGCTGACTTAAATATTACTTTTTGGGTTCTTTATCCAAAGGGTGTCGGTCGGATTCCTATTACAACATTCCAATGGCAGCATATTCGTCAAAATCTTTAGAAATATTCGAAAAATTTACTTTGACCGGTGATATATGACCTAACACAAAGTAGGCGATTTCGTCGTTCCCAAAAATGTAGGTGAGGTGAACCTACATCATAATATCGGACACATTACGTCCTTATCGTCTGAACTCTATTAAGAATGTACTATATACGCTAGCAAGTACAGCAAGTGTTCTCCCGCCACACGAGACGTGCAGAGTCTGAGGTCTGAGCGAACAGACGAACCCACGACCTCCAAGTTAATAGTTGAAGAAGTATGCGCAATATCGACCCACCCGACCTCTGCCTCTAAATTGATTTCCCGCCAACGATTTGAAGAACACTACAGATATGTTAAGTGTTAACCTATATAAGTTTTTGGATACTTAAATAAACAAGTACCTATCTAAGATACAATGAATAAGCAATCAAAAATGTATCGCTCTATATACCAACGCTACCGAAGCCCATGTCCAACCCTGCAAAATTCTTGAGAGTTCTCCATTTTTAAAACCTTGACAGCAGGGTTCATCGGCTCCGTCGTTGACTCAAGAACCCAAGAAAATACATTCAAGGCTAAATAAGGAAAGTACCTACTGTAGCAAATTAGTCGATAGAGCGATGAAGCACTATTTAGGTACAGTGTACCTGGTACACGCTTACATAATATTTTGCTCTTCTTCTGTCGCAAGAAAAAAAAAATTAACAAGTCTACGGCGTATCTTTAATATTAATTTAATCTAACTCCCATTCCCTTTGTTATCGTGAAATGTAATCGAGCTTGCACAACGCGCACTATGAATATTCCGAGGTGATTCTATTCACTATCTTGCATAGGAATGAGGGTGACAGCCAATCACACCATTTAATTACCGCTTCTAATATAAATCGGAAATGGTGAAAGCGGGGACTGAAATATCAGATTTTACTACTGGTTACAATTTGATCTTGGGTAGGTACAAAGTCTTTCGAAATCAAACTGCGAAATACATATTACAAAGACCTGAAAGACCGTACTAACGTACTATGTCTTTATACATATTTGTATGATATATGAACTTTTAGTTGTTACAAAGATGCTCTACATTTAAACTAGGTACGCCTCAGAATAAATCTGCTGTAAAGAAGAAAAATTTATACGTCCTTAAAGGATTCTAGTTAATTGCCCAAAAGTTGATAAAATCTTTTAATATTTCGAATAATATTCCGGTTACACTGTTTTGGACCACCTTGTAGCTATAACATTCCGTTTTCAATCGCATACCACACAAACGTTTCGTTCTTGAGGATCGGACCCAATTCTTGCCACAATACCGGTAATCGCTGGTCGTTCCACACCGGAATTACACCCGAGACCGCGTCCCGAACACTTTTCAAAGAGAATATTTTAAATTAATGCCTTTTAGGGATATTTTTCACTCGATAGTGATAAATTGGATTACCTTCTAGACTTTATGGGCATAGAAACATTTTGGAGAGGATATTTTATGGGTGGAACACTTGCCAAAACGATTTTTCGCATTGTAAGAACGTTTTCAGTTCCCGATGGCCATTCTCGTATGAATACGGGTGTGCGGTCATGCAAAACGTAATGGTTTGAGGAAAGCTGGAAGTCGTATCTATTTAAACCATCCACTTTTAATGCTAAAGTTGTGTTTCAAAGAAATCACTTTATTGTCACAACAGGCATGTTAAGCCGTCGGTCTCGGTTGCTAACTTTACTTATTTGATTGATCAGTCGATAGAAAAAAGAAGTATTTTTAGTTTTATGTTGAATCAAAGATAATCTGAATCAAAGAAATTTACGGATTTTAAGGATCACAGATATTTTAGTCGAAGTTTTTTTTTAAATAACGATAATTGTATCAAATATATTTGCATAAAAGTCTTTTTAATCAAAGATGTTTGAATCAAATAAATGATATTATGAATTTTGTGATACGATACCACCGAAGCAGAAAACAGCCGTCCAGGTGGAAATATCAGAACGGCTTCACGAGCCTCCTTCAAATAAAATCTCGTTCACGCTCCAGTTGCTCGCCGTCGGGATTCATTCATTCATTCGTTCTTTCGTTCGTTCATTCGGTCTCACATGTGTTTACGGACAAACCCGGGAAATCCTCCATTCTTCGCCACTCGTTTTCCGGGCTAATGGTAATTTAATGCTTATCGTAAAGTAATGTGTATTGATTTTCATATTAATGTCAGATATAAATACGAAGAGCTCTTTTCAATCTTACACTTAATTTTCTCACTTAAAATACCTACCCTTTAACACATCCTATTCACATATTTTACTATAGGTATCTACCTAATAGATTAAAAAAAAAGTTGGACACAGCCAGGTTTTGAACCTGTGACCGCAATAGGTAACATTTCATATTTAGGTACCTATTCCTAGTAATAAGTTTCATAAACAAGTAAGTTGTTTTTCCTGAAAGAAATTGCAGTAAATTATCCACTTTAATTTTTTATTAAGTGTTTGTTTTTAAAGTGGTACTGTTAATGTTTTACATAGCACGTTTCATGTAATAATAGGTATCAGTTTACGATCACATCTATAAAATGGTTGTGGTTGATTGTAGTCAATACTTCGATCGGTAACTAGTCTAACTTCGATAGACTAAGTTTCAACCAACCTACTGACTATTGATAAACAGATTATCATTACAGCAGTATGGTCAGTTGCGGAAATTGCTGACTAACTACCAGCAGCCGCGAGTGATAATTAGCGGAATGCGGTGCGGCCACCGTACCATAATGAGTTATGGCTTGTTAGGTATAGGTACCAAGAGAAAGAGCAGGTATAATAAACTGCCTCCGTGATCTAATGGTCCGAGCCATGGGCTCCCGAACGATCCTGAGGCCGTGGGTCCGAATTCCACAGAGGGAACGCAAAGTTGATAATTGCCAATTTGTCACTTTACGAGGATTCCCCAGTTTGTTTAGGACAATGCAGGACTCCTGATTGTATTTAGGAGAAAAGATTCCGTGCTTTGGAGGGTAGGTTAAGCCATCGATCCCGGTCGCTGTCTTTATAATCATCATAAAAATGTAATCGACTAATGTTTACTTTCACTCAGGAATAACTAATTTGTTATGTAAATAAGTACAAATTAGAAACCGACTAGTACAAACTTACCTAGTTTCATTAAATGGTACGCGCCCTACTAACCCTTTGGGACTATCCTATTGTTTCAGTGTCTCATATAAAAAGGTAAATTGTATTTCGGAAATCATTCTACGAAGGGCTTAGGGAGGACAACAACTAACGTGAGTGTTTCTATAGAAAATCTAGATATTATTATAAAGATTGAATCAAATCAATTTGTAGATAATTGTTGTTGTTGTTATTTTAACTGTATATTAAGTGCAAATATTTTAAGGGTATATTTGTAGAGAAAGAAAGTCAAGATCTCTCATAAAAACTTATGTAAAATAATTTTCTGCACTGAAATTATTTTTACGATTTTGTTGACGCTCTGCCAGTGCTCTATTTCACTAGGGATAGAGGCGTGACTTTATGTATTTACGTAATTGAGAAATATGCTATAGTATCACTGTCATCTAAATCACTGAAAGTAAACATCGATAGTTTAAATCTTGCCCACGAGATAAAAAATTGAACGAGAAAGAAAGGTGACCTACCTAAAATTATGACAAATTTTGAAATTCAGCAAAGACTCATCATCATCATCACCGATTTCTCAAAGGTTGGACAGAAAATATGATATTTTTAGTAATGATATCTTGTTTATATTAACAGAAAATGCCGCCCCAAGAGAACCCCGCCGTAGACCCGACCGTAAGCGGAGTCCTCTTCGAATCGGAAACCGAAACAGCTGATCTCGGGCTGGCCAAGAACGTGTCAGTCCTGAAGAAGGCCACCCCCAGGAAACACGAGTACGTGTGGGGGAACATAGCGTGGTTCCTCTTCCTCCACATAGCTTCAGTTTATGGACTCTATCTGGTGTTCACGTCGGCGAAGTGGCAGACTAATGTGTTCGGTAAGTGTGTGTTCGTATTCTTAGAAAGTAAAGAAAGGATAGGTCCGTATGATGGAAAATGATAACATTACTGCTTAGCTAAAGAAATACTTTCCAAGCGTGAATTCTAAAGAAATAGTCCCTTAATGATTAATAAAAACAAAAGATTTTCAACTGATAGTAATAACCTGGTAGCCCCAGATTCATTATAATAAATACACAATGGAAATACCGTAAAATTAATTTATTTGATATGTCCCGGTTGAATCAAGTAGGTAAGTATATAATTATACGCACGAGAGTTACCATTTACTTGTTTAACTTTTTTCTAGCCTTCGCCGTCCACCTAATGTGCGCCATCGGTATCGGCGCTGGATCTCATCGTCTCTGGACACACAGGAGCTACAAGGCTCGAACTCCTCTAAGAATCCTGCTCATGATCTGGCAGACTATGGGCTTCCAGGTAACTAAGCGACTTATGGAATCCTTATCTTAAAAATAAAAAAGAACAGTTTGAGTTTCGTAATTGATTATTTTCAGCAATGAACAGCTATTGCTCGCATAGTTAAGCATAGCTACGGTAGCTAAGCTACCCCCGATCAAGGGTCATTTTCACCACACTTGGCACGTGGAATGAGCATTCTGCAACTCTGGTATCCGAATCCTGGATGTATTCCTTACTCTTTAAACACCCGCGAGAAAACTTGGATGAGGCTATCCTGACATAGTTGCATACGGGATATTTTATGACTGCATTTTTTTTTCTTTTTTTCCCAGGACTGTATCTTCGAATGGGCTCGCGACCACCGCACTCACCACAAATACGCAGACACTGATGGAGATCCCCACAACGCTGAAAGAGGGTTATTCTTCTCCCACATGGGCTGGTTGTGCGTGAAGAAAGGGCCTGAGGTTGTCGAAGGAGGTCGGCGGCTTGACCTCAGCGATCTTTATGCTGATCCTGTAGTTATGTTCCAGAGGAAGTGAGTTTATTGAGAAACGAAATTAATGCTTATTTCGTGGCCTTCACCTTCACGATGTACCTTGGTATCAGAGTTTATAAACAACAGACCTTTGATATGGTTTAAGAAACAATCGTCAAAGAGCGACTGGATCCGATAGCTTAACATTCCCTCTAAATCATGGGATGGAATTTCGATCAGTTGTGTATGGATTATTCTCAGCAGAACATCTATTATCCTAACATATTTTTTCCCAAGACACTACATGAAAATGATGCCGATCCTTTGCTTCGTGCTGCCGACCATCATCCCGGTCTACTTCTGGAACGAGACATGGCTTAACGCCTTCCTCATCCCCACAATTTTGAGATACACCTGTGGCATCAACGTGGTCTGGAGTGTAAACAGCTTTGCGCACAAGTTTGGCTACAGGCCTTATGACAAGTGAGTAAGGTCTACTATATCAGCTATAACAAACCTACTGGACATAGAAAGACTACTGGACATGCTCCACCGATCAGGGGGTAAATGAAATGTAAGGTATAATATAATGTTTAAAAAGAGCGCTACTGCATATTCCCTGGATTTACATGGATTTACCTCAGTTGACTTTTACGAAACTGGATTAATTAATAAAACACTTCTTTTTAATGATAAAAAAATTTGCAACGCTATGCTCATCTTCATTAATCAAATCGTTGAAGGTTGTATGATCTATCTTGTATAATTCCGTTATCGGTCCTAAATTGATGTCTATAACGTATTCTAATCTAATAGTTAACAACTCAACTACTATATTAGTATACCTGCTTCTGTGGTCTGATGATTAGGCTCTCGATTAGGAGGACGTGGGTTCGATTAATTACAAAATCGATCACTTTGTTAAGGAAAATGCAGGCTAATCGCAGGCAGATTGTTGTCCATATTAGAAATTGTATGCGTTGTATAATATTCTTGACAACTTTTTGCAATAGAAGTCATTTAAACAATATGAATTCAAATTACAAAAATAAAAACTAAAATTACTACAATTCTCACAATACACATTCGATAATCTTAACATAATTACAATGTAGATTACTACGTACTGCTCAATTGATCCAATAATCTAGTTACATGCAGACGATAAATTATTCAGTAGCTACGATTGACGAACTCTATATATAATGGAATCCAATTAATTAACTGCTTTCAATTAACGTGACACAAAATAATTCTTAATCAAATATGACAAAGAACAAGTGTGGTTTAATTTGATTTTCCTTCATTTTATCATATTTATAGTACCTCCTAGTTCTACAATTATAGCCATAGCAGCTTATTACTAGACCTGGGTCTCCATGTTTGACATAAAATATGTGCACACACACATGACTCGACGGGCAGAGCGCAATATAAGATTTTTTTATTCCGTTCCCTGGGTTTATCCTTCAGTCACAAAATATAGGGTCATAATCATGTAGGTACTACTTATTCCAAGTAGGAATTTACGCAGAGCAGCATCACACTGCAGCAGCAGATTTACAAGAATAACTGTAACATGATAACTGCGACAGGTGCAATTTTCTATTGTTTTCTATCTTACAGTCTCTTGTGTATACGAGTACCTGCTGCTGCAGTCTACTGCTGCTGCGTGCAGTCCAACTTGAGATAGTATCTTAACTATACTTGAAATAAAAAGAAATGTAGCAATAAAAAAGTGCATTTCTTTTTTAGGTCGCTGAACCCTCGGGAAAACATAGGCGTGTGGATGATCTGCGTTGAGGGCTACCACAACTTCCACCACACCTTCCCCTGGGACTACAGGGCTGCCGAGCACCCCATCATCAACATGCTCACTCCTACCATCGTGTTCATTGAGCTGATGGCTAAGGTAAGCGCAAATATGCCATTTTTTTGTGTCAGCTGCATGAAGTTCATGTTAGAAATAACTTGATGGCGCTAAGCGATTGGTCAAAGTTAATTTCTAACTGACATACCAGAGTACCAGAGTCCATAGAATCAATATTTTGTTTTAATATTTTTTCGACTTCCACGAAAAGCAAGACGAAAAGAAAGATTGTATGGGTGTAGTGTTTCCTGACATTTTCGTAGGTACTATTAGTTCACTAACTTTTCAACGATAAAATAATCGCTTCATACATGGTAGATACAGAGTTTCCAACTTCAAAAGTTCCTCCCCGAGTGTCGAGTCATTCCTGCAGGACCTCAAACTCCAACTTCCCGACTACCAAGTCCGCTACTAACCCAATAAAAGCTGTCTAAACTCGAATTACCCTCACAGGAACCACTGCGACTTTACTATTCTAATCTCTTGAGTGTGTCCTCGCTAGTCTTGTCTATATGTCAGCGAGAGATATCTTCGTTGATGTTTGATTTAACTTTAGAAATCGATATTAATCTATCATCAATTTCTGAGTGGTTTCGGTTTCAAGAGCAGACGGCTAACTTATTTATTACCTAAAAACGTGGTCAAATGAATTATGTAACTACGAAATACTTTAAAAAATCCTGAGCTATGTAAAAATAAAAATGCATACAGGTCGTGGAATCAGTGGGCCGCTCACTTAAGAGTGATTGGGTAATTTGGGTACAGGATACAGAGGCACAGAATGAAAATTCTAATAATGTCACGTATTCGATTAATTACTCGATTTAATTAATTAATTACTGCACTCTAAAATTTTAATTAATTAATGAAATCTTCTTTAAAAAAATCGTTGCTTCCAGCTCGGCCAAGCCTACGACCTAAAAGCTACGACCAAGGACATCATAAAGCAGCGTTCACAACGGACTGGCGATGGAACCCACCACCTGTGGGGCTGGGACGACCCTGAGTTCACGGAACAGCTCAAGGAGAGGTTAGGAGTCATCATCAACGATGAGAGGAAAACAGCCTAGTTTAGATTTAACTGTGTAGAGTAGGAGAGAAAAAATGTGATCTTAGTGTATTTTTATTTTTTTGTCGATCGGCACTATAGTCGTGATTGATTATGTTTTTATGTGTTATAAACGTAATTTGTAAAGATACATGTTTTGTTTAATTCCTAACAGAAACCGACAGACGTTACATTACAACTACCTTATATTTACTTAGTCAATTGACTAAACTTAGTCAATTTCTCAGCAAATTCAATAACAGAATCTTAAAGATCTAATAAATAATATTGTGGTAATATTCAGCAAACCAAAAAGTTAGAAAACAGAATTACCTTGTTAAAAATCAAGAGGTAAACAAATACAAAAAACCATAATCTACATTTTCCTAATTCTCATTATGTTTATCTTTTAACACGTTTCGTTATTTCCCTAAGCCAAGAGATTAAACCGCAATCAAGGAATCCCGAGGTAACTGGGTTAAAGGTAAACAAACAAGAGTAAAATGAAAATGTTTTTCCGATCTCCAATCCGATGTACAGCTGGCGCTCTTAACACTCTCACTGCTATTGTAGAGACCTATTAGCTGTTACTAATAGGCGGTTTAATAATCTGACACTAGGGTTTATCGGGTCGTTTGTCTACTCGATAAGAAGAAGATTGTAATACTAAAAATGTACCTACGTAATGTTATGCACAAGATCGCAACCATCACCAAGATCTAACCCATGCCTTATCGATCGGCTTATAAGTTCAAAATATTTTACCACTAAACGGAAACGAAAACATGTTCAAAATATTTGAAAAAACTGATTTTTATAGTTTGTGTATTTATCGTAATAAAGAAGAACGTAATATTTAGTATATTTAATTTATTTGAATCATTGAAAGTGGCCCCGTAGCACTCGTAGCAAACAGCTACGAAACCTACGGATTGAGAAAATCGAGGTCATTAGTTAGGTAAGTAATATTTTTTTACCGGGTGTAAGCGACAGCGTAGGTACCGAAACGGAAAGGTGGCTGCTCAGTCTACGAAACTGAACAACATATGAATATTTTTTTTTAGCTTTTCTATACAAATTGTGTGATCGAGGTGGTCATTTGATACAGGAAAGTAAAAGAAAATCCTGAAAGAATTTGTGAAAATTGTTCAATTTCGTTGACTGAACAACTACTATCCGTTTCTGTTACGCTGTCCCTTACAACGCATTTAAAGCAGCAGAAGTGTTAAACGATAAGTGAAAATCAATGCGCTGTTTCCATTAGCGCGTATAATTAATGTAACGAAACAAAGCTAAGCTGGTTTTGCGCTATATTGTGGTCGTGTAGTGGGTACGAGTACGAGTAGGTACGTCTGCTCTTTTAAGATCCATCATTTTTTAATGCCTGCACCTGCATTTGATCGGCACCTGCAACGGGTGCAGGCAGATACTAAACGAGTTTTATTGGAAACTTAAAAAGAACAATTTATGAATATTACCTACTTTCTTAATCCAAGAATTCTGCTTCGTGTGGATTTGAGGTTTATAAGGGGGACAACAAGGGTACAAAGAACCTTTTATGTGCCTCCGATAAAATAATATAAGTGAAAATAAGCGAATCTTTTCGGCTCCTGTTACGTTTTAGAGTCTGTGCGAAAAGAGAACATGCATGGAATTTGAGGGCGCGCATTTGTATTTAATTAACTGTCGCTTTGTCGTGTGAGGATTATGTCCAGGTCTTTAACAGTAACCTTCTACATTAAATTTTGGAGGTTTTAGGTCAAAGATCTAGGCATAAACCCCACGCAACCAGCCGAGGGTTAATTAATACAAATGTGCGCCCTCCAATTCTATGCCTGTTCTCTTTTCGCACAGACTCTAGTGTGAAACGTGCCTTAAATACCTTGGCAGAAAGTCTTGATTCCGTTCCAAAATGAATAAAAAAACAAATGTCATATGTCAGATGCACTGTCAGATGTCAATGTCACAATCACAACAATAACGAGGTTGTTTTGTTGCAGGTGGAGTAATTTGTTAATGTTAATTTTTCATGATTTAATCCTAATTAAACAGTGGTATTGAGTTTCTTGAGATCAAACAAGATGTTGTCTTCTCTTGTAAAAGAGCATCAAGCAAGGCAAGCATCGAGAAGGGTCGTTCAAGGTAGATTACCTAGTTACCATTATTATCTTCATGTTTTACCATTTGTCTTGATAAACTTTATAAACAGTGCTCTAAAATGCATCGAAATGCCCTATAAAATTCACATTTGATTATCTTTTCAGAACAAAAACGTAAAGAATGCATCGCAGCTGCCAATGATCTCACACAAGCCCTTGTGGACCACTTGAATGTGGGGTAAGCTCTCCTTTACTCTTTTATAACAGACTATAACCTACATTAATTTTATGATTAAACTTATAACTTCTAGAAGTGTATACCTTTTCATTATACATATCTTTATTTTACATACTTACAACAAAAGATAAGTCTCCACTCCAGCACGTAGGTAATATGGAATATTTTTATTTATGTAAGTGACTAAATGGTTCTCTCTATTTACAGGGTAGCCCAAGCCTATTTGAACCAAAAAAAACTAGATGCAGAAGCCAAACTGCTTCACCAGGGAGCAATAAACTTTGCGAAACAGACACAACAGTGGCTTGCTTTAGTTGAGAACTTCAGTAGTGCGCTCAAAGAAATTGGAGATGTTGAAAATTGGGCAAGGAGTATTGAGAATGACATGAAAATAATTACTGATACATTGGAACGGGCATATGAAAAAACACAAGAAAAACCTGCACCTAGTAGTAGTAGTCAGCAATAAGATAAAAAGTATTTTCATTTTATTATATACCTATTTATCGGGAAATTAATAAATAGTAAGAAAAAGTACTGCATGTGTTTGTATTGAATATAAGTTTAGTCTATTGATTAAAATGTTTTATTATTATTTATTAAAATATTTAATTGTGATTTTCAATTTTATTTTGTTACTGTTCATTTAGTTACATTTATTTCATTTACTTTATTTTGATGCTGGACTGGAAGCGATAGAAAAACATAGATTGCGCCAGCTTCATCTCCTCCCGGGCATGCTGTAAAAGCCAGCTCAGGGATTCAAGGAATTCAGTACCTATATTGTAATTTAGGCGAAAGGCTGACAACCCGTCACTATAGCAATAGCTATACATAATCATCTGTAATATAATAACCCTCAAAACTTGTCAGACGTGGTTATTTAGGTCGTTTTTACTATGCCTACCCCATTAGGGATAAGATAAAGGCATGATTTTATGTATGTATTATTTTGATCTTTGCTTCCTTCCTCTACCTTAATTTAAAAATATAAGCTGTCAGACGGTGCGTTTTATTTTACAATTTTAGCCTGAAATGAAAAGTATGAACAGGACAAACCTATATACGGTTGGGCTATCTATCTCTGTTTGGTTGACAAATGATAGCTAATATTCTGACAGTATCAGCTGATTAGATTGTGGTAGATGGACGTCCTTCACTTTTCCTTCGTTATCATTATCAATTTGCCTCACTTCAGTCTTAATTTATCAGTAATCTACTTGCTATTCATCACTCCGTTATGATCAGTGTCTTGGGTATCTCCAGTGAGTCTGCACGCGTTTGTTTTAGTCAGTTTTCTTGAACACACCCATACACTTCACAATCGATTTTGAATTCTTTGGGAAACTATTCTCGCTATGGCTTCAGATACTCCCAGAGTTCTTTCTATTCAAAGCCATGTTGTCCACGGATATGTTGGTAATAAGAGCGCCGTGTTTCCTCTTCAAGTAAGTACCTACTTTCAGTTTAACCTTAAATTTAATTTTTAACAGTTTCATTTCTTTAATTTACTATTAACCTTGGCACTAATCGGTGTCTAATAAGTTGTGCATTAACGTCGTAGCATGTTCAAGAACATAAATTATAACCACAAGTTTTTAATAGTCATTTTTAGCAATTGCAATTTTCTGGTTCATAATATCATGCTGCCAATATTTTAAATTGTTTGTTATAGATACTGAATGTATGTTTCAGGTCCTTGGCTTTGAAGTGGACTCAATAAACACAGTACAGTTTTCAACCCACACTGCTTACAAACATGTGAAAGGCACAGTACTAGACAACAAAGACTTAGAAGAGTTGATGCAAGGTTTAGCACTGAATGGAGTTGACTATTACACACATTTCCTGACCGGCTACTCAAGATCACCAGACTCATTAAAGCAAATAGCTGGCATTATAAAGAAATTGAGAGAAAAGAATCCAAAGTTAATTTATGGTGAGGTTATATTGTATTTTCCAAGTATGTAGAGAAAAAATTAAATTTCATTTCAACAATATTTACCGCACCAATTTTAAGAAACCTTGAAAACAAAAAGAACACTATAATTCTTAACCAGCTTAAACACTAAGAAATAAGAAGATTGTAATCTTTGTAAATACAAAAAGGCATATTCATAAACTATTTAAGATACCGTCTGTGGCAACTCTTTGTGAATTATGTTAACATCATTCATTCATTAAATTCTTAATTTGCAGCCTTATCAATTGTTTCTTAACACTTACTTAACCAGTTCCATAATGTGTTTTTCTGTATTCTCACATAACTAATGGATAATGATGATAAGAAAGAATAAGCCTTTGACCTTTACAAAATAGAGGAAATGTTAAAATAAATTTAATCATCTTGCCTATTTCACAAGTGTTGATAAATTGATATAGAAATCTTGCTTTTGTAGACAGATTTCTGTTAATATTATTGTAGAAATTTATTCCCGTTCGATAACTTTTGTGGATTTAAAATCCAAGTTTTTTGTATCATAAATATGTTAACTTATAGTATCTTTGTGTTTATTCTAGTGTGTGATCCAGTTATGGGTGACAATGGCAAGATGTATGTTCCGGAAGAAATTCTACCAGTTTACCGAGATGAAGTAGTTCCTTTAGCAGACATCCTCACACCTAACCAGTTTGAGGCGGAACAAATCACAGGGTTGACCATGAAGGACCTCAGTGGAGCCCTTAAGGTGATAGAAGCTTTACATCAGAAGGGAGTCAAGACTGTTGTATTGTCAAGTACAGATCTAGGAGATGATAAGAGTATGATTGGCATTGCAAGTACAAAAGGTAAGCAAATGAGTAACAAACTTAGATTGTAACTTAGGGAGCATTCTTTGGTGTTAAGTTAGTATTATTGGTTTAATTTTATTCCTAATGAAAATTTATATTAAAGATTTATATTTATCTGAATAAGAGAGATGATTAAAAACAGTATTTTTTACAGCCTGTATAAGTAGTTTCAAGTATCACATTGGTTACACAATGTTGCATTGATAAACATACATAAATCTAGTCAATATTAATGTATAGAATATAAAACTCAGTTGTTTATTGTAGTTTACCTACCATTCTTATTCATGTTATTAATTAGCGTGACTGTTTTTTGTTTTTTATATTATATGATTATATTTGAGCTAAGTACTTCAATCACTAATGCATGTGAACAATTTATTTCACCACTTTACTACCTTCGTGGCCTAGTGGTCTCACGACCCGGAGGTCCCGGGTTCGCTTCCCGGCGGGTGACAATGACTTTGTGTATCTGTCCCATCAGAATAAGAGATTGAAGGAATAGAGAGTGCACTTGTTTGTTCCGTAAACACTTGGACACTAAAAACTAGCCCCGCGCATTTGGCCGATCTCTGGGAGAACGGCCGCCATCGCCGAAAATCGATTGGGACGACTATTACATTGTATATCTTTCTGTGTATTTCTATGTATTGATTTTCCAGGAGGAGCCTGCTTCAAGATAGAAATCCCGAAAGTGGACACGAATTTCACAGGCACGGGCGATCTCTTCGCGGCTCTGTTCCTCGCGTGGTCGCACAAAACCAACAACAACATCAAGCTTACGCTGGAGAAAACCATCGCCACGCTGCAAACCATCGTCAAGGACACGTACAAGAAGGCCAGAGGTGTGTACTTCTTAATGACTATAGTAATAGTATACAGAGGAATGATTTTCTAATTTATCCTGGTGTCTTTCAAGCGTAATCTAGCATCATACGGAGGAATAATTTACAGTACCCATCTTTTCTTCTGTTGTGTGGTTTCTATAGTCTTATAACAGAAATAATCCTGAGATATTTTACTATGGGTTAAAATCTCTGACCCCAGGATTAATTTGTTGTTCTATAATAGACACGTGACATGGTTTGTCTAAGGAACTTTATTAAGGCCATGGAGGAATATAGTAACAATACGTATACTAGTTAAGACAAAGATAGTGACCGGCAGGTTACCGTGCCCTCCGAAGCGCGGTTTATAAAATAAAGAAGAGAATCAGCTAGCATGGCTGGCGTCTGTACGAAAAACGTAACGTCGCTTCATAATTTGACCATTTGGTTGGAGATTATATCAGTGTCCCAGTATGTAACATGTTGTCGTAGGTATAAATTGATTTAATATCAGCAAATATACAGGAATATCTAGTATTGTTGAATGTAAATAGTACTTACTCTACAAGGTCTGTAACTTATCTTAGAATTTACATAGTAGTTATCTGTGTAAACAGACAATAACTGCGAATTTAAATTGCTGTACAAAGTTATAACATTTTATTAGGGCTTCCTAAAGATAACAGAATTGAGATATATTTAGTTATTATTAGTTCCGTTTTTCGGAGGGCACGTTAAGCCGTCGATCCTAGTCGCATAAAAACTTACATCTAGCTAGGTTCATCAAATCTTCTATTTGTTAATGACACTACCAACCGCACTACCAGTAGTACCATAAACAATTAATGGCACCACTAAATCGGCTGACCCACCAACCCTCCCAAGTTAAAAAAGAATAAGAAAAAAGTCTGGACCAAGTTTTTTCATTAAGGGGCTACCCTGAGCCAGGTGGCGCCCTCATCAGTAAAAAAATCATTACTCACTGAAAAAGCAATTAATCGAAAATCCCGTAAACCAGATTGAAATAAAAGCAAAGAAGATAATTTAGAACATCATAAAGTTGCAATTCATAGTTCCTGGTAGTAACAGAAGGAAAATTTTCGAAAAACTGCCACTTTTACCACTTTTGGTATCTGTAACTGCTGTAAACACTAAATCATGAATTTATAGTGCTTAAAACAAACTTCAGTACCTATTCTTTAATCTGGTTTACCGGATTTTCGATTCATTGCGTTTTCAGTGAGTAATGATTTTTTTAACTGATGAGGGCGCTGGCGGCACCAGGGATCCTCTTAATTTTTTTTTTTTTTCAGAACAGCAACCAAAGGACAAATTGCCAGCATCGCTGGTCGAGCTACGAATAATACAGAACAAACATACTATAGAAGATCCCGTAGTTGACATCCAAGCAGTCGAAGTTAAAGTTTAATATATAAGGTAAACTAGCTGGTGCCCGCGACTTCGTTCGCATTAAAGTATATCGGTTAAAAAAACAATCAAAATTCAATTTTCTGTCTACCCCCTAAGTCATTTGGCGTGATTATTTATATCTTTGTTTACTGTCCAGGTAAAACTCTGTCGAATGAAAAAAGTTCCATCAAAATCCGTCCAGTAGTTTCTGAGATTCAATTTCCTGCCTACCCCCTAAGTCGATTGGCGTGATTATTTATATCCTAGTTTACTCTCCACGTGATACTGAGTCAAATAAAAAAAGTCCCATCAAAATCGGTCCAGTAGATTCTGAGATTAGCCCGGACAAACAGTTGCGAGTCCTAAAACGCGGTATCGAAGTTTTTTCGGCAATCTGCATATATACAAGTTTCACCTATGATTGATAGATTGGAACTCGTTACGGTGGTCCTACCAAAGACATTTATTATTATATGTATAGAAGATGTTGAGAAATTCTACAAAAACACTGCTTGCATTGGCTTGCATTCATAGTAAACTAAACAGTTATACCTTACCTATAGTTAATTATTTAGATCGTAGTTATTTTCTTCTACCATGATTTAGATTTAGATTATTTATATTATATTGTATCTGTGTGTAAAGACAATATACTGTAGGACAATAACTTATATGAAAATCGATCAAACCAAAATATAAATATATCATTATTGATTTGTTTCTCTTGCCAGTACAAGATTTTGAATGGTACTCTGGTACTAATTAGGAAAAAGTTATTTAATTTAATATATGCATTATGTGGAGCTTATGTAGTAGGTTAGGTACTACTGTCTATGTAGGTACCATTAGATGGTAGGTACAAATGAAAATATAATAAGTACACATGTTTGTTTTAAACTTTCGCGCTTTGTACACATTATTGTATTAGAACGGGTCTGAGCGCGGTTGGGTCTGAGCGCAAAGGTATTTATCTCAAAATACCAAGTTTAACCAACCGCGCTCAGACCCGTTCTAATACAATAATAAGTACACACTTTTAAATAGATGTGATAAGAATAAGTTTGCTCTTTATTGCTGTACTGTGACCTCATCACGGGCCACGGAGTTGTTCATATTTTAATAAAATTTAATGACTATTTACCACCTATTTACAATAAAAATCGAATTCATGATTATTTATTTGGTCGATAATGAAGAATTTATTTTGTAGGTATTGTTTACGCGGCGTGAGAAGGCTCTAGGCTAAAATGTATTTATAAAGAATGGGCTTCATTTATTTGAAGAATACTCTTGAAGTTATGTTCGGATACTTTCCTTAAAAACATAGCACATCTAAACCGTATGATTTGTTCACAATCAGTTTTGTTAATATTATAAACCATTCCAATATGTGATAAAATTTTAATCACCTCTTAATAATTTCAATATGTTTTCTACTAATAGATGCTAATAGTTAAGCTCTAGATGGCTCTAGCAATCAAAACGCAATACATAACCGGAGGTTTATATTAGTGTTTATATTTAGAAAAGAACCAGAATGTTTTCAGAGCGAAGTCTTCCATTAATATTAGCTTAAAGGTTAGACCGCACTAGCGCGTAGCTGCAGCGAAGCGGAGCGGCGCGGCGCGGCAATGTCAGTACTTACATTTTGACAGTACTTGTCGCGCCGCTGCAGTGCGGTACGTCTCATACATTTTAATACAAAGAATCATTTGTCGCGCCGCGCCGCTCCGCTGCAGCTACGTGCTAGTGCGGTCTAACCTTAACTGTGATAAGAGTGTGGCACCAATTGCATATATATAACAGTCTAGATTTATCGTGTTACCAACTTCTATCTGCTGTAATTATAATTTTATTACGATGTTACGTTTTTATATTAAAGTGTTGTTATGATTATGCAATATTTTATTATTAATTTTATTAATTACATAAATATACCCACTTAGATCTTTGAGAATCTCATCAAACATAAGAGCGATCACAATTTAATTTTCCCTATCAGTAAAGGCTCTACTCGTGCTATGTACTGTGAGTAAAAAAAATTAGCTGACAAAACTTTAGGGTGTGAACCTACCCATGAAACTGAACAACTTTGATCAAGAAGCATAAAACATAAAAAAAAATGCGCCTCCCATACAAAATGACTGAGCCGATGAAACCAATTGTATGCGGGAGGCCCAATTTTTTTTCTTATTTCGACCTGTGCTCTTGGGGAAAGTTGTTCAGTTTCATGGGTAGGATCTTCTTTAGTAAGATCACATCCTAAAGTTTGGTCAGCTATTTTTTTTTACTCCTGGTATTGGCATTTCTGCGTCTGTTGTGCGCGCTCGAATGATTTCTACATACATACATATAATCACGCCTTTATCCCTAATGGGCTAGGCAGAGCGTAAAGACCTAAACAAAGGTCGTTCCGCCACGTCTGACAAGTTTTGAGGGTTATTCCAGATTGGATTGATCTGTAGTATATTGCTATAGTGACAGGTTGTTTGTCAGCCCATCGCCTAAATTACAATACTGAAACCCTCAAATCCCATAGCTGATTTTTACAGCATGCCCGGGGGGAGATCAGTAATTCTCTCATCATTAAAAATGAAACAAAGTCATTTAAACATCAAAACAATTTTATTCATTTATACAGAATTCTCAATTTGTGTCCTACCTAATTTTAATTATAATGGCCAGCACTATCACCAGTACCAACAGTAGGGCGTGAAATGACCAGTAGATGGAGTTGTAGTATCGTAAGACCGTGAGAGCGTCGGGCACTACAAAACAAGGCGTCAGGTATAGCAGGCAGAATATCCTCATGAGGGAAAAGCCCAGGACCCAAGGGAATTTCTTCTGAAATAACATCCAGCGAATACATAAAATATTACAATACATACAAATAAAAATAAAAAATATACACAAACTAAAAATATCTAAACCAGCATGAGCATCTTCGTTCTAACCTCTAATCTAATCAAACTAAAAATAAAAGGTGGTCATTGGTATCGATTCGTATGCGCACAAAATCACTAAATCTTGAAAAATTGTCACCTGTCTTTGTCTATTCTCAAAAAACAGAAAGGGACGGCGGCAACAATTTTGGTTAAGATTTAGTTAAGTCATACTCTCCACAAATCGATAGCAATATCACTAGAAATAATCGAATCATGTGGCAGGGGACAAATTGAGTTAGAAATTACAAAATCGTGTATATTTTCAAGTCAAAGGAAAAGCCTTCTGCTTGTACATGTGCAACTAGTGAAACAATTCAATTTCAAGACGGAGGATGTCTTACCTCTTCGTTGCTGCAAAGCTGTGAATATTCGTGCTCCAACTGCACATACACCCATAACGTAGCTGATAAAAGCAGTCGTGGAAATGATAAACCAGTCCACACCCACCAGGTGGCGAAGGAAAGTGCACTCCTGGTAAAATAATAGCCCGGTCAATTTTTAATCTCGTTAATTATTTGTTTGCGTAAATCAATATTTCAGGAACCTTACTACGTTACAGCCTTACAGCTACAGAAAGTCTAGTCCACTGCTAAACATCGGCCAGTTACTATAGCTAGGTATATACTCATCACCACGCTTGGCGGGCAAATAGCAGGATCTTCTTGTGGTGTGGGTTTCGATTTGAGTCGATCGACTCCATTCGCAAGATAAAATGTTATACATAAGTATTCACCGGTAACTCTGCTGCCCATACTCTGGATTATCCCTAAGGAGCATTTTACTACACCTACGGTAAGATATAAATATGATACTGTTCTAACCCTAAAGCTACAAAGCGAGACATTCTACTTACCATCTTGTAAACTTACTTTAGTTCCTTATTCTTGATCACCAGTTCTTTGTAAATGTAATTGCTGAACCAGTATCGAGTAGCCATGTCCCAGCCGCTCAGGGTGTCACGCATCTTTGGCCCAAATATCACCTTCTCATTGTGGAAACACTTCAGCATCGCGAAGTTGTATTCTTGCTGCAGTGCTACATCAGTTGTTGTAGATCTAAAGGTTATCATTTTTGTTCATTTTCAAGATAAGATGAGGGTTCCTAAGGAAGTCTGCCCCGTCAAATTAGAAGCTGAACATTTTGTTAGGTATTTTGTATATTTAATCGCAATTTTCTAAGGCTCTGATATTTGTAGGATATACAGGCTTTATACATTTTTGCATCTGCGTTGAAAACTGTTAAAGATACTAACGCTAATTTAAGCAGGCTCAGGGCGACAGTAGGCCCATGCCCCGGCGCAGGCATGCACTTAGCCGGGTACACCCCGAACCCAGACTCCGTGAACACACAGGTACACAGCAGCATCACCAGCTGGTTTTGAATGAAGAACATGATCAGCTGCGGCAGGTTATACAGGAACCGGACGTCTGTAGCGAACTTGTAGAATTCCTTGTCGTAGTAAAACTGCAAATGGAAAGGTTTGGAAAGTAATGGATGGGTGACCGGTAGTATTAGTGTGTAGGTACTTAAGTATATAATATAGGTATAATGTACCTTACCTACCTACGAAGTATTTTAATTATTTGTGTAGGGTTGCACTATCCCGCTTTCTATACGCTTTTTTCTTTCATCAAGAAATTGCTACCTTAGCAATGAGGCCGCCTGTGTTGTACTTGTCTTTGTGTTATCTGTTGTGTTGTATGAATATGAATACTTTGGTGTGCAATAAAGATTTTTTATCTTAGAAACTAGTATAATATTAAATTGCTAGAGAGTTCCGTGCCTCGGCTACTATAATCAAGCAGTCAAATTAGAGGCAAACTATCTGACAACAAGTTAACACAGACTGTCCACACCGACATCTTATAGTGCACTTGTTGTTGTACAAACACTCGGATACTACAAAACAAGTCTCGAGCAGTTCGCTGCTCACAGTGATTAGCCAAGCGGCCAGTAGTTCTACTTTTAGGGATTACCAAAGTTATTACACCTAAGGATAAAAATTATGAATGAAACATACGCTTGGGTCAAATTTGATTCGCAGTAGCAAATACCCAAGACAACAGACTAGAGCTTTCTTCAGTTTGTGTTCAGTAATGACTCGGCAGTCACCCAGTACACCGAATGGGGCCGTGAAGTGATCCTCGAATATTTTCCATCTGTAGTATGGACCTGAAATAAATAGCTTTTGTAGAGTAGAGCGTCATATAGCTGTGTTAGATAATTGTTTTAAACTTTTAAATGTTGGAAGGGAAAGGCCTCGACGAAAGTACCTCGATAAAATCGGGGATGTCTTAGAAAGGTCAGGAGTACCTTAAACCTACGAATGTGCATGAAAATCGAAAGAAGATTGTAACGACGTAGCAAGTGAACGTGACGGGATATCTGCGTACCCCTCCGGGAAAGAGGCGAGCTGTTATGTATGTATTTCAGTTTTGTATTTAGGCATATATTTAAAAGCTTTCTACATACATACATAAATCACGCCTTTATCCCTAAAGGGGTAGGCAGAGCGAAAAACGACCCAAAGGTCGTTCCGCCACGTCTGAAAAGTTTTGAGGGTATAGGTGTTTATGGTAGTATATCGCTATAGTGCAGCGTTCTGTAGGTAGAAATGCCAGTGGGCTACTGGAGTGAATTCGATCCATCATAGATACTGTCTCTATTTCTATCTACTACTGGTGTATATTTGAGTCAAGATCTTACATACTAGATCCCAAATACGAAATTAAGCTTTAATAAGTGAGAATTCATTACCATTATGTAAACCAACGAAGAAATAAGCGTATGTTATTATATCTGTAGCTGATGGATCCTGTCCTATAGGCAACGATGATTTGGATTTACTCTCTCCATGAATATCTAATTCTTCTGCTTTTGCATCTTCGTTACGATGCAGTTCAATGGCTAATCCCACGAGGCGAAGGGCGATAGTTTGGTGTAAACAAATGATGTAGATAGTCATGTGCGGGTTGAAATTCATGTATATTAGGTATGTCCACGTGAATGCTAAACTTATTTGGTGGCCATATCTGGAAATTGATCAAATGTAAATATTATTGCATGTAATGGATAAGTTGTCGGTTCAGCTTGATTTATTACAACACAGACCCTAATGCTCAGGTAAAAAGCAGTATGAGCTAGTAGATTCTACATCGTAGTCGCTACCACCGACCACCCAATCTAGCATGAAAAACCCAACACTCCCTGTTAACTTGGAAAACCAGCTTACTTTTTATCGCAGCACTTGATAATGATGATGCCCCAAACGAGTAGCACAGAATGGTAGATCTGATGCCCACAATTAATTCAAGCCACCAACCATCCCCAACCCGATATCATAGTTTTATTTCCTATCTATACAGTCCAATGCTGGACAAAGATCTCCTTCGTTTAAAGGATATTTTCCATATACACATCTCTTCACCATTAATTTTACCTACTGGGAACACTGCTACCCGCCCCCTAAATGTATCTCTTAGACGATTTTAGAGAACACTCTCTGTTAACTTGGAAAGACAAACCATCTTAATTCTTGTTGCAGCAGTTGATAACAATAATGTTGCCCCATACGAGTAGTACAGAATGGTAGATTTGATGCCCACAAATGATGCAAGTAGAAGTCCTATGCTAGAGTTACTTTAAGGATATTTGCCATACTCATTCACTACACTGGGAAGGTATAATAAGGAGCGCAGTGCGAGATATATTGATTAGGAACGCTGCTTCCCAGTTCCCATTACCAGGAGATCTTAGTCGACTTCTATCTACGACACCCGCGGGAAGAGATGTTGTTAATACAACACTCTCTGTTAACTTGGAAAGGCAAGCGAGCTTACTTCTTGTCGCAACACTTGATAATAATAATGTTGCCCCATACGAGTAGTACAGAATGGTAGATCTGAGGCCCGCAAATGATGCAAGCCACTAATAGTCCCAAACCGGTCCCATAGTTCCTTTTCATCTCCAAATCGTCGATTTTCTTATAATAGCTACCCAGCGCCATACATAAGAATAGTGAAGAAAAGTAGAGAACATCGTCATAAACTACCATTTCATTAAAGTTGTTAGTGATCTATTTCAAGATTAGTTTAAATATTTATTGGATATTTTGTTCACTTTGCATTTACAATTTTGAAGAGCTGTTTACAAAACTTACGTCAAGGTGAAATATTTCGTTCATAGAGGAAATATTTTTTTATTGTGTTTGGCTATTTACAAAGAAATGTCAAGTAAACCATGGATTAAACATTAAACACTCTTTATACTACGTTTCAATAAACTAGAAGGTAGCGTTAGCTAATATTATACGGGGTGTAAGGGACAGCGTCCCGCAAACTTATAGGGGTTGCTCAGTCAACGAAACTGAACAACTATAACCAGGATTTTTTTTTTCAGGAAATGAAACGAGCTGGTCATTTTGTATGAAAAGGCAAATTTTTTTTTTTCGTTTCCTGAAAAAATACCTGGTGGTAGTTGTTCAGTATCGTTGACTGAGCAACCCCTATCAGTTTGCGGGACGCTGTCCCTTACAGCCGGTATTTTCTTTGGTTTAGGGCAGGATCATGGGCAGGATAATGTTTATGATAAGACCATCATGGCGCAAAAATTTGTAATATTTAGATTAATTAAAAATAGCTGGTGATCAATATAATATCTGTGGTTATCATATCATCATCAGCTCATAACATATTTATACGACCTCATCGAGGGGCACGGGCCTACCCTGGAATGGGGCGATCTATGGTTATATAGGGTAAACATTTCCGGAATTAATAAAAATGAAACAACAGATTGATTAAATAAACAATTTACTACACATAATGTAGGTTCACAATAAAAATATTTTCTAACAGAGGTATGCAAAGTTGTCTGATGCAGATCTAGTCGCGACTACATTAAACCTAGATTGGTAGTCAAATCATTCTACACTTTAACTAAAACTTCTACGTTAGTAGTTATATATGGGCACAGGAGAAAGAGGTTTATACTAAGTACTACAAATAGCTAGGTCTCAATATCGGGAACTAGGTCATCCCATGACACTTTCGACCGCATCGAATAGGATACATAGTACAAACTCTTTTTACTGTAGGCAAATGGAAAATAGAATAAACGTAAATAATGTTAAATGCTTGTTATTTATGTACTTATATTTTCTAGTTTGGCAAACCGGAATGTTCAGAATTCCCAACTACTTTGGCCGTCGGTAGATTACCAAATGCTACTCAAGCACTGCAGTTATGGGGTGGAAATTATTTTCTGAAATATAATATACTATATAAAATTACAAGAAACAACTAGAAAAGTTTTAAAACATATCACAATAGATATTGATTTCATCAAGAATAACTAACCTATAAATTATAATACTGGTGAAACTGTTAGTCCACTCACAATGTGCGTACGGGCCAAGACCATATTTATATAGAACTAGTTAGCTCCATTAGAAATGCGGCAAAAAATATGAATTTGCTCGGCATTCTGAACACAAGAATGGTGGGTACAGCTTGGAAAAAAAGAGTTTGATGCGGTGATAGATGGAACTAAAATTTCGCCATACAAAAAATCTCATGTGTTACCAATTAAATCCCACTTTTCAAAGAAAGTGGCGCCCTCAATTTTTCCAAACTCTTTTTTGCCAAGCTGTACATCGAAATATGAAAACGAAATTTTGGGTTTTATTCCTTTGAAACTATTATTTCTCTTTAATATGGATTTATGAGCCCAATTCATATGCTTCTGACCTAAATTTCTATGCAATTTCATACAGGCTCAACTCACACGCGCATTGAGAATGGTACCTTAGAAATAGCTATTTAGTCATATCTAATTTCATAGAATCAACTCGATTTTAGTTAAATTCAATTGACTAGCATCTAGATATTTATCATTCCTTATAACATTTATTGATAACGATTATGTATATGAAACAAAATAATATAGCTATACATATATGATCGATTAAACTTATGCTATATTGATATCTATGAAGTGATTGACAAAAAAAAATGTCCTGTACAAATCAGTCCAAAATATTTTGTGTAATTTTATAAAACAATGTTTGTTTTCGAAAACTTTGTTTAGATAAGAATACTTAACATACGTTTACTTTAAGACCTTATAAATAATGTTTTTACCTTTTTTTATTTACTTATTTTATATAATATTGTTAACAGTAGGCATTTAAAAGATAATATTTATTTCGAACCAATTTGTCAGGATCTTATATTTTGGTAAATCACTCTAACGTACAATATCTAATATTAGTTGCGTAAAGCTATATATACATTTACAGTTTATACATTTCAAGGGTTTTTGCACTTGGAAATAATCTAGAAAGAGTACTTAGCTCGATAAATTGTCATACTTAGGGTCCATAATATATTGCTTCATTGTAAACTGTACAGTCAGAATGACATTAGAAATCAAAACTTAATTGGCTTACAATAAAAGTGATAAAAGGTTGTTCATAAATCATTCGCCTCATTTATATTTCACAGAAGATAAACTTAATGATTTATCAATTATCACAATTGGTCAGAAAGTGCGCGAAATAGCGCTGTCAGTTTCTTACCTTTGACATAAGAACAAGATAGCAAGTAAACACATGACGTTGACATTACTAAACTGGCGTAAGACACTTAAATTAAAAAAGTAAGCAAAGAGCATACCTCTTATTTTACGTCAAATAAGCAATCTTACGTCAGATTAGGAAATCTAAGAATTAGAATTAGAATGTTGTCGCACGCAAGAATCGACAGCAGTACTGATATACAGGGTGTAAAAAAAATACTGCGTTCCTTTAAACCACATGATGATACCAAACAACTTTCCCAAAGCACAAAATTTTTAGCTCGAAATAAAATTTTGCCTTGTCCATACAAAACTGCAGATCCCAGAGAGCATAATTGTATGGAAAAGCTAAAATTTTTCTACTTTGGGAAAGTTGTTTGGTATCATCAGTAGAACATGTGGTTTAAAGGAACGCGGTACTTTTTTTACACCCTGTATAACGTCTCTCATTTTGGTTAAAAACAAGTTCTGCACTATCGTTTAGGTGATTTAATTAGTAGATTAGATATTAGCAAAATCATCATAAAAAATTAGGCGAATGACTTCCAAGCCGACCCTGTAAATGGAAGTAGTACAACAACAAACAAACTAAATCTGCATCAGATAAAAACATGAAAACAAACTTGCATTGCTATAAAACATACAAATGTCATCGTGGCCAGGCCATAATAAAATTCACTATGGAATAAATACTAATTTGTAAAATAAATTCCCACACAAATTCATGAACATTGAACATGCTTTAAAGTTCTCTAAATATTGCCTTTACAACTATCTGTTATTGATCATCATCACACCTAAATGTTGTTAGAAAAGTATTGCCTCTAAATATTATATGAAAAGAGATTTTATTACATCTACATCGGTCACTATAGATATAGTACATAACACTGAACTTAGTATAGTCGATTCAGAACACAAATCGAAAATGTTATGCTTAAGTACCATTTATTGTAGTATTATTTATTGATGTCAGATGTGGTATTCCACAGTCCTCACTTTCTTCGAAGGCTTAAAATACAGGGTGTTAATTTAGTTGCGTGCCTTAGTTCAGGGGGTGTGTAGTATCAACAAAGGATCACATGAAACTTAATGTGAAAAAATCCTACTCGAAAAAAATACTTCTCCTTACAAATTATCTGATCGAAGTGATCGTTATTTTATGGGAAACACAAAAATATTTTTATCTACTATCATAGAGTAATGTTCGAATTATAAACGTCAAAACGAATTTGTATTGACGTACTTTACAAACAGTATGCTGAAAAAATTAAAAAGTTTACTTTTCGTTGCACCTTCCCCATACAAATTCTAACAAAGATGCGCTCGCTGCGCTCATTTCAAAAAACACACTCGCATTGTAAAACCCTTCGTTATGTAGGAGCTTCATAAACTACTATTAGGATCTTTTAAAGTATTGTTAATGTGATCCTTTATCTTTACCAAAACATCCTCTATCAAAGCTATGGCACTCAATTAAATTAACAATTAACACCCTATATAATCATTGTATACGATTCGGATTCAGAGAGCCAGACAAAACAACATAATTTTATGTAATATTATTATCCCCGTGTGCAATAGTCGGAAAGTTTAAACAAAGTGCTAGAATTTCTAATTACGATTTAAACCGACAAGTCGAAGCTTCTATAATATTACGCACAACGAACATTTTGCGCCAAAATCGTCGTTACGTTCTAAATTTTATCATAAATCCGACCAATAGTTGCATAAAACTTTATTACTTTTCGATCTATTGCACAAACACATATAAGTAGGTAATCGCTATGCTTATCTACTCGATTTATAAGTTATTAAATTTTTACAATACCTACTACGAAGTTAAATACAACATCCAGAACGGTACGTTAATAATTACAAAATTCAATCGGTGCAAATGATTACAAAATTTCATTTAATTTATCCACAATCAAAAACCACTGACTGCAGGTAAACGAAATATTGTTTTTATACATTTTTGTTAAATTTGATCGGTCCTATCACATTAATTCGTACAACAATAAAATGCGAACAGCATTCGTTTAGTAATAATTGGCAGTTCTAAAAGTCACTATAGTCCATAGCGCGACGAGCTACGGGGTCACGACACACGCTACACTAGACACCATACACCACACCGACTTCACATTGTCAAATGCAGGACCATAAATTGCGCCTATTTATGTAGAAAAGCCATCTAAGATTTTTGGCATAGACTTGGAAATTTTGAAAATAAATCATTTCGCGCAGCGCCTGATGAAACTTACGCCAATCGACATATCATAATAATAGAAATAGAAATGCTTCTTGGTAAAATCTCAAAAAGCGTCGCTGAACAAAGTTACAAGCATTTTTTACATAATATAACTTTATTCGGCGTCACTTCTCGAGATTTTGCCAAAAAGAATTTTTCATTTATTAGAATCTAACGATTGGCTGACTGAAACTTATGGTTCATCAGTGGCCGCGTAAATATTTTATCTCTTCATTTGGCTTGAAGCGTGTCTAGATATTTATTTTCAAGAAATTTTAGTACTCCAAGTTCCCTACTAAAATCTTCAATGGCTTTTGCAAGTTCACGCAAAGGTCACGTAAGTTCAAGTTCACGCAAGTTCACGCAAAGGTCACATAAACTCACGCGAGTTCCCCATTCCGCGCCGCTCACTTAATAAGCTGTGCAGCGCTCTTGGAGCGGCGGAACATCTTAGCGCCCTTGTTGGGCGCAAGCTCGTGCTAGTTGCTCCCATTAGGAGCCCGCGCGAGAGCCGGCGACGCGGCGGGGGGCGGAGGGCGAGACACCGGGGCCTCCTTGGAACCGTCCGTGCCGTAGATCTTGCCCGCCTTCTTGGCCATGGAGGCTAGCAGCTCTTGGGAGCATTTGTGAGCTGAGCGGAGTGAGAGCGCCCACTCTTTTAGCCCGATTTCATCCTGGAAATTCAAAATTGCATTGATATAAAACATGTCGCCTCTATCAGGATTATTGACAATAATAAGAGATATAAAGATGGAATCGAATAAAGTCACTACTAGTTTAGGTCTTGACTCTAGTTTAGACTAATAACTAGTGATCAAGATGGAAACAACAATGTTACATAATATTATTCAATAATTTTATTACCGTGTTAGTGAGCACGATCTTGGTATCATTGCGCGTACGCAGCACGATGCACTGCTCGCCTTTGACCGACACCAGATCTGAAGACACCTCCTCCACAGAATCCAGCAGTATCATCTCAGGCTTGGCGCTATTTTCCAGATGCAACTCCAGTCTGTTGGGGTATAGTTTGGCGTAGCGCGTCTGCCAGGCCGAGGCGAAGGGTCCGCCCAGCTTCTTGATGTAGCCGTGGAGGATGCAGTCCGATTCTGAAACGGTAAGAAGTGGTAATGTAAAAAGACAAATTCTTATGATGATTAGAATATAATCGATCTGAAAGTGAGTTTGATTAGGATGGAATCTGCTGTAACTTTTAAAATGTCTGGAAAAGGACCCTCAAAATAATGAGATAAAAAAAGAATACTACTTACCTGCCAAATTATTATGATATTATAGGAAAATAGTGGGAATACAGACAGTACCACAATAAATAAGGGCGTGTTTATATAATGAGATTTTGAAAGAAAGATTCCTCTGATTTGACTGAAACCTAATTTCTAAGGTTCTCATAGGCAAATGCAATTGAATAATCTTTTTTTTTTTTTTCATTTTTGAGGATATTTTAGCACTCACAATGCTATTTTATTTCTAAAAATATGAAAGTAAGAAAATAATAAATTCGCTCGGGCCACGACGCAGGTTCGTATCCTGCCTGAGGTCGTGGCCCGAGGGAATTTATTATTTTCTTTCTTTCATATTTATATGAATAATCAATTGTTAATATCAATGGTCCCCTTCTTACCCTTCTCATCAGTATCAAACTTCTGCTTCTGCTTGGACTTCTTCTTGTGCTCTACTTTGTCAGCCTCCTGGTTGATGGTTTCGAAGACAGTCTCTGCTACTTCGGACTGCCAACGCTCGGAGATCACCAACGGGAAGTCTTTGTATTGCATCTGGTCGGCTTCCGTCAGCTGAAAAATATAAAAAATAATTTAATATCACTTTTTTTATTGATATTATTTTTTCTTTTATTAATATTGATTGCTTCTTTTCCTGGGCGTATTTTCTGTAAAAGCCAATAGACGAACCTAAAGTTTGCGTTGTATTGCAATTTAAGCCTGAAATGCCGTTCGAAATTCGTCAGACGTGCGCACCGCTTTCTATTATGATTATGACCTAATGTTCTGCCTTCCCCGTAATGGTTTTAGGCGTGATTTTATGTATGCATAGTTAGTGAGCTAAGGAATGAATAACAAAACTATTTATACAGGAAAAAGTCAAAGCCAAGGGTTTATTTTTTAACGCCACTAAAATAATAATTTTTACAGCTCGATGTAAGAATTACAAGTGTGGTCATCATTGAATTCCATTACAATAAACAATAGTGTTTACATAAGGGACGACCGCGTGATTGACGTCAAAACCAATTGCACTCTATTGACCCGATTGTGTTAAACTAACAATAAAATAATAGGGCTGGATTGGTATGAAACCTGATCTTGATCAGGACCAATCAGTGTAGCAAAAATATAGAACAAAGGCTTGCATTGCCAGTTTGCAGTAGCCATGCCATTATGATCTTTACTGGCAAGAAGGTCTGACAGGGTTCCCAGGATTTCCGAGATTCCATGACTCACTTCACTCAACTTGGTTGACTTTTCCGACATTCTGAGTGGCTTAGTCATCCCAGTCGACTTATTTAACTTGTACCTTGATTTCATTCCACGCAATCGCGACTTTGGTCGCGCGACCACTAACATACGGATCTTCGCCGCCGAGTCGCATGACCCCATATTAATACCGCTGCTCCTGCCGAATTTCTCGATAGACGTTGGCGCCGGCACGATCTCATCAGCACGGTCGAGCGTCCGAGGTCACGCACATCTGTCAGTGTTTCATATAAACTCATACAAAGCAGTGTCGCTGGTCGCCGTTGCGTGGATCAGAATGTTACCTTCAGTGCCTTCTTCTGTAGGTGATTCTGATTTCTTACCTTGATTCCTTTAGTATCCTCTTCATCAAAGGAGCCGATGTCGAAGGCGTCAGCAGCGTTGACCTCCCCGCGCGGCGGAATCAGCGGCGGAGTGTACTTCTGGTGGTACACTTGCTGCCAGTCGATGCCCGCAAAGAAAACATGCTCTTTTACTTCGTCGGCTCTGTTGAAAAAGTGAAATATTTTAAAAATATTTTATGGATGAAAGTATATTTCTTGGTATACTATCAGTCAAAAGCCTTACGCACTTACGCAGGGTTCGTTCGACATAGATTAAAAATTACACCAAGACTGGTCAATATTGATATTACATTGCACAAATTTCAGATTCGCACGGTTGTAAGCCAACGGATATGTCATGCGGGTATTTGTTTACAGGGTCAAAACTCTCTGGTCAATCTTCATTGTGATTTTAAACCACCCGTATAGGAAACAGCTATATTCTTCATGTTTATGTAAAACTAGGTCAATTTATGTAACCTTATGGAGCATATTTACTTCCATGCTGGACTGGGAGTGATAGAAAAACATAGAATGTGCCAGCTGCATCTCCTCCCGGGCATGCTATAAAAACCAGCTAAGAGATTCGAGGGTTTCAGTGTATTGCAATTTAGGCGATGGGCTGACAACCCGTCATTATAGCAATATATACATAAATCACCTGTAATAACCCCCAAAACGTGGCGGAACGACCTTTGTTTAGGTCGTTTTTGCTCTGCCTACCCCATTAGGGATAAAGGCGTGATAATATGTATGCTATGGAGCATTTCCACCATAGTAAAATGATAAAATGCAAAATATCATAATGCGAATTTCTCGATTCCTATCCTCGTAAATACTTTTTTCTATTTATAGCAATTTTAAATTAAACCTTTTCCGTGTATTCACAGCTGTTTTAGCTATACGAGTACGATTTCATCTTCACAGGAATCGCTGGTACCGATTTCCTGGATTTATTTTATGAAGTCAATTTTCAATCCGCTGTTGCTGGGTTATAAATATTCCAACCCTTACACCACACCACATGGCATAGATGGTATGGCTATAGTATTTAGACATGCAAAGGTGATTGCTGTACAGGGCCGCTCGAAAAGGATGAAGATATATTTTTGTACAGTTTATTTACTTCAACAAATATACGAAATTTCATAAAATCCGTAAATAACTTCCTGAAATACCTTTAGTACGGCTGTTAGCCGGAAAAGTTTGCAAACTGGCGTGATGGGATGAATGGGTCTCAGACTGGTTGTACACATCCTAAGGTAACTTTTGAGATATGTTGCCCTGGTGGGTACACTCTATGGGTCTGCAGGCAGGGTCGGTTAGGTTACTATATAGGAGCAATTACAGTATTTCAATGATATAGGAGTGGTGCTCGAACAAAGTTTGGAGCACACCCTGGTCAAATTCACATCGTGGTGAAAAAAATCCAAAATGGCGGGAAAAAAGATGGCCGCCATACAAAATAAAAAGTCGAATATCTCCTAAACGATGAGAGATAGATGGAGAGTGCTCGAATAAATGTTATAGGGAATGATAGTAGGTAACCTCCGGTGATCACGAAAATCCAAGATGGCGGATCCAAAATGGCGCCTGATAAAAAAATGCTCGGATCAGGCTGCAATTTGGCTGGTGAGATGTCATTGAAGTACTAATTCGATATTGGTAGTTCGTTTTTCAAATCCAACGTTTTCCAATTGAATTAGTACTTCAATAACCTCTCACCAGCCAAATTTCAGCCTGATCGGAGCATTTTTTATATCAGGCGCCATTTTGGATCCGCCATCTTGGATTTTCGTGATCACCAGAAGTTACCCACTATCATTCCCTATAACATTTATTCGAGCACTCTCCACCTATCTCTCATCGTTTAGGAGATATTCGACTTTTTATTTTGTATGGCGGCCATCTTGTTTTCCGCCATTTTGGATTTTTTTCACCACGATGTGAATTTGACCAGGGTGTGCTCCAAACTTTGTTCGAGCACCACTCCTATATCATTGAAATACTGTAATTGTTCCTATAGTAACCTAACCGACCCTGCCTGCAGGCCCATAGAGTGTACCCACCAGGGCAACATATCTCAAAAGTTACCTTAGGACGTGTACAACTAGTCTGAGACTAATTCAACCCATCACGCGAAAGTGCAAGCTTTGTCCTGATTTTGATCCTTAACCGCCGTACTACTTCATTCGTTTCGAGCGGCCCTGCACAGATATCGAATTGCTGTCTGTACAAAGAATATTAGATTGTTACTTACCCTCGTCCCTTACATCCGAGCCGTTTATTGATGTCCCTCTGCAGCAATCCCTCTAGCAGGCTCTTCAGACTCGGACTGAACGACTCCGGCAGCTCTACGTTCTGGAACACGTCGTACTTCTATTGCAAACATCACGCCGTCTCTTACTCAAGTGTATCAAGGCGTTGGTGGAAAAGGGACAGGTATGAAATTATACATTAAGCAGTGAAAAGTTGTTCATGACCACAGCAGTGCTACTTTGTAACTCTTTACTTGTCTTCCTCTGCAGCTTGAAAACGGGCACATATCGTTGATCAATCACGCAATACCTCAATAATATTGAGGCTCAATACGTGATTGACCAATAAAAACAATAGAATAAAATGTTGATATCATCATTGAAATGTGTTCCGACGAAAGTGTGCCATGTTTCAGACAACAATGCCGAAGTTTATGCATCATTCCATCAATGAACTGACGTCCATTCAATAGAGTGCGAGCGGAAACGTCGTATAAACAGTGCTAGTGGTATGTTTAGTCTTTATATTATATACTCAAATGGTCGCAAAATGTCATTCGGTCGCAAAATGTCCTTTAATCATAATGTCCCTTTTGCAAAATTTCCCTTTCGCTGAATAAACTCAAAATTTTTCCAAGTCTTTTTAGTAGGCGCCCCCTTTGACCTAAATCTTTCTAAAAAGGGACATTATGAGAAAAGGACATTTTGCGAAAGGGACATTATGAGAAAGGAATATTTTGCGAAAGGAACATTCTGCGAAGTAAGACTCGGCGTCAGATTTCAAAGAACATTAACAACATTTTGTCGTCACATAACATTCATAGTGAGCGTGATATTTACCATAGTGAGCGTCATCCGGTCGATCTCGTGCTTATCCTTGGTCTTGTGCTGGCGGAAGGGCGAGTGGCCCTTCAGCAGCTTGTACAGCATGCAGCCGAAGCTGAACCAGTCGGCCGAGGAGTCGTAGCCGGTGCCCTTGGAGAGGACTTCTGGAGCCATGTATCCGTGGGTGCCGCTGAAAGAGAGAATTTGGGTTCAATAAACGTGCAAGCGTCAGTCAGTGATCAATGATCATAGATGTGGTTGTAACTCTATCTATGTATGTCTGGTCTGACTGAATTTACTAAACTAATGAGAGAGATGCAACGGAAAGATAATGTTGGAATCACAAAGATTTTCGATTTTTTTTTTGCTTCCGGGATTAGGATAACAATTTTTTATTTTAACAACAAAAATAATTTGTGCTAATAACTAAATGACAAAAAAACATTCTGTGTGAGAAATTTGGTAACTATAAAACATTAAAACATCTTCTTATCTTATCTTATGTAGCCGTTATGTGTCCCAAAAAATCAAAACCATTTAAAAATTTCTTACTTATAGGTATATCCAGAAAAATAGGTAAAGTACACCGTGATATATGTGGAAACAAAACTGTTGATTTGCAGATAGTTACAATTCATAACACTAACAACAAATATAGTGATAAATCATCATCTGTGTAGCTGCCAGAAATAATTAAAATAGAGTGTCGGTATCATCATTTTCAATCACCATTTGTCGCATCATATTAATTATTTGCTTTTTGAAATGCTGTTCCCTCGCAAGTTTTAAGCATTGAGGCATATATAAAAACTCCGACACCAGGATCGATTGGCCCGATAAACCAGGATTGTTTGGCCCGAATAGATATAGAGATTTTCTTTAGGAATAACTAATATATTATTTTCCCTCGGCCGTAAATAGCAGCCTATTTATGTTCCTTCTAGTCTAGATAGATCTAAGTAGCGCCTAATGGTAAAACATCTTTAAATTCATTACAGGAGCCGTATTTTTGAATCTCTCGAACTTTAACGCACGGTTTGAAAGAGTGGCATTAGTATGAGATTTCGAGATTTCCATTAAAATCTTACAATTTCGCATGCGAATGGTGGTCTTTCGTGCGCACATTTCAAGTGATACAAAATTACAGATCTCGCTCGTAGTTTTTATTATGCTTATTCATTACATTAGTCATTATCATTACATTACAAACAAAATATAAATATTTCCCCTTTACAATATCAGTTTAACGATATGGACGCCGTGTATTTAATTTAGCAGTGAAAAGTAAATGCCGATGCTATTGTTGTCAATTAATTATATTGGTATTTCAATTAATTATACCGGTTAACTGAATCACGTCACATTGTTTGTGAGTGCGAACAAAATGGTACGTATGAATGAGTTTAATTGTTAATATAATGAATGACGTTTAAATCATCTATCAATGTTGTAATACAATTAATGTTTTATTTTTGTATCGTTACGTATGTAATCTAAAAACTATAAGTTTATAAATCACCAAAGAGACACAATAAGCATAGATTACTTATAAGCGCGGCGGGCAAAGGGAGTCAGGGAAAAAGACTTTGGGGAGATTTGCTCATAAAATTTCAGAACATAATCGCAAATTTTGGGTGTTTTGGTTATGCGAAAGCACAGTTGTTCAGAACTGCGACGCTGTGGTCGATGACTCGATTCCCACTCGTGTGAATTTTTAGGTTAGGAACTGAACAAGGTTATTATAATTATGAGACTTTGTACAATTTGTGCTTAATTTTTGAGTTACCTAATAAACCATTACAAAATATAAATCACATTTGCGTGGACCTGCGCGATCTTCAAGCTGTCACCTGGCGAGAAACGGCACAGGACCTAGACAAGTGGCGCATCTCGTTTCGGAGACCAAGACTCGTTATGGGTTCCTGAGTACCCTGAGACCCCGCAACAAAGTAAGTAAGTACTGTAAGTAGGTGTGTACATTTTGCGATGTACTGTTCTTAGAATTAAAACTTAGTCAACAGTGATTCAGTTACCTGTTATTTGTTACGCTGTTTGTTATTCAGCTACGTTATTCAGGTACGGTTAGGGAAAGGGATGCCAATTCGCGAAATACCATTAACACCTGAGTCAGGTGTTATCTGACTCAGTGACATGTTTTTTTTTTTTTACTTGGAATGGGTTAGCTCTTGACTCTAGACACAAAGGTCAGCGATGACCGTGACAGAAGCCGCACTTTCTTTAAGAGAGGTATACTTTTTGGATAAAGCCTAACAGCCTATACAAGAAAACATCGAACAAATCTTTTAGACATTTTTATTCAAAATAGTTCTTATAAATAGGCAACTAGCAGCCCTAGGAATGTCAGGTGCTTCCATTTAACTTCTCAGTTCAGCGTGATTCAACTTCGCCAGATCTGGGTCACATGCAACGCTATTGGGAATAGTTCACAACACTTTTGTGAAATTGACAGTCGGGGAAACTTTATAATTCAGGAAGTATTCTTCAATAAGAAGTTGAATACTTATCTCTACAAATACAAAAGCAAGTGTGTGTCATATCGAGATGTTTGGGAAGCAAAGGCAACTTACACTATGAGAAGAAGATCCCAAATGGCCGGGATTGTCCATCATTTTCCCTGGTTTCAAATCCCGACCGCCGACCAATCAAACCACTACCTATCTAGTTAATCCGAAAATGATCTGCTTTTCTTTGCTAAGAATTTATGTAACTTACATATTGGCTGATTAATTAAGCTGCGTAGTCGGTCGGTTGTGATTGGCAGGCTAGCTGATTGGACTATTTCATCCCAGATCGTGACCCTCGTAAACAAAACTTGCACCCCTATTACCCATACCCAGATTGCTAGGGACTGGTTTTGCATGCCTGTGACGGTAACAATCAATAAGTAACTAACACGCTGGCATGCGAATACTGGCTAATTAGGCTGCATAGTCCGTCGGTTGTGGTCACTTACTCAGCCGTTTGTGGCTAGCTGATCGTCTGATATCACACCAGAGCATGTCCCTCCTGAATAAAACCAACACCCCATGGTATTACCCATATCCAGCTAGCTTAGGACTGACTTTGCCTGCCCGGGAAGGTTGACATCAATGACGCAAGGATGTAACTTACACGCTGGCATGTGGTTTCTTCTTGGAGAAGTCGCAGGCGAGCCCGAGGTCTGATATTCGCACGTGGCCGTGTTCGTCCAGCAGAATGTTCGCGGGTTTCAGGTCTCGGTAGACTATGTGCCGCTTGTGCATGTGATCCAATCCTGGCGATTAGAAAAAAATACAATATATTAGTGTACATTGTTATAAATTACTTTTAATATTTGATGAATTCATAGTATAGTAAAAACTACCTTACAGCCCTGATTAACCTGCTGTTAACTTTATGACCACACCGTTTAACTTTTTTTTTGCGGACGTATTATTTTACTAAAAGTAGGTTAGGTTAGTAGTAGAGTAGCCCCTAATTAGCATTGACGTAGTATCTGATAGAATAGAGGAAATGACCAATTTCATGTAGGTACTTTACTGGTGTCACGCTAATATAAATGTGAGGTAAATCCTGCTGACATTCATGCATATGTAACGCCCTACCGGGTGGCTAATAAAAAGAAATTAAAATCACATACAAAATATGACGTTAGCACGTTTTTACTACGGTTTATTATTCTTACTTCGGTCCACAATGATTGTTTTGATTTCAAGTAATATTTATGTCCCAAACGGCTAGGCTAGCCCATAACTACTCACATGGTCAGCTCAATGTATGTTTGAGTTAAGCTCGCCTTTGTACATCATGTATTAGTTATTAAGATTTTCTGTAATTCTTATTGTGTACAAAAAAGAATAAAGAATAACTAAGTGCAGTATTATTAAAAGAATTTCCTTTTAGGATATCCATTTTACAGTATGCTTGGGAGAAGAAGTTGTGGCCTTGGTTGCAAGCGACATAGATGACAGTCTGTTCAGTCACATTTGTTGACTTTCATTTTACTTAAACTGGAAACCGCCGGCTCTAATGGAATCATGTGTCACTTTGCGGAAGCTCGTAAAGCAAGAGCGAAAAATGTTAAGCTCATAAAACAAGACACATGTTTTTATGAGTCTATGAAACTCGTATATTTAATAATTAATTTATAGGCCAACCGCTTGCATAGAGCTCACCGGGTTCAAACCTTAAACCTATATATATCTGCTTGTAATTTATAAGCCCAAAAATGGTCAATTGCCAAACTGTCATGCGTGGCGACTGGCGAGTATTTAAAAAATTATAACCCTCTTTTGAAGTTGACTTCTTGCGGCTGATAAATAAGACTTAGAACGCGACCAAAACGCCCAAGGAATAGGAATAATTGTAATTTATTGTTTTAACTCAAGCTTCTGATGTGTTTACGTAAAGTCTACACATTTCTCTTATCTAATCTGTCTAATAATCTGTCTAGCAGTTTTTGGAAGACATTCGAAAAAAAAAACAACATGTTGATAAGTATTTAAATAGAAATCTAACTAAACCTACAGGACTGCACGTAGTCTGTTTAGATGCCTATTCTTAGACTCTATTTTTAGCTATAGACGGCGACCTACCCTAATGACCCATTGTCCTTTATAGCTTGTTGATTGTATTAGAACCCATTGAAAAATAATCCTTTCAACGTCAAAGGCTCGTAGCTTTCAAAGTTATCATTTTAACAATGCGCACTGTGCGGGTATAATACCTTTCATAATGAAACTAGCTGTATTACACGCGGATTCACGGGAAGCTAGCGGAGTTTCCCTATTTTACCGCGGTAAAAAGTAGCATAATGTAGCATAATGCATTATTTCCAGTTGTAATTACTCAGAATCATCATCAATCATCACTATCATCGTCAAACTTCATCCAATTTACACAAATCCCTACTATATTAAATGTCCAATCATTCACAATCACTCACTATCTATTGGTGAAAAATACATGGAAATGATTCGGTACTTTTTGAGCTTATCGCGTCCAGACAGACAGACAGACGTGGTGGGCGGACAATGGTTTAGGATACGTAGTGAGTGATATTTCAGTATTCAGTTTGCAGATTAAAACCAACTATGGTACTATGTACATAGTTAGGTTATGATATAAGTACGAAAGTGATCAATATACTTGGTTAATCTATACAATACAAATATTTAGTAAAAAAGGTTTATATGATTTGTTATCAATCGAAAAATGCCTAAAGTACTATATTTAAACCAATTTCACCATAAATAAGAGTTGGCTACTTTTTACTGCGAGAAAATATTTCATTCCCATGCGAAAACTCAACAGTCTGCGGGTGAAACCACGATGCGAAAGCTAGTAGATTGTAATCCAGAAGATGATATTAATACGATTCATATAAACCGGCTTAATGGAATACTTTTGTTGGCTCCCACAGGCTATAATAATTTCTAGGCCAATAAATGACGTCACTTTCGACAGATTCATCTAGCCAAATAATTATTATATCCAATGACATCTTCATAGTTATTTCATCAACATACGCTGTTAATCCGCAGAGATACAATAGGTAAGTAGCATTGTCTTTATGTCTGTTAATAATCATTATCAGCTTTAAAACTGAATTGATAAAGACATAATTGGCACAGCTACAACTTTCACGTTAATGGGATTCGACTTCCTGAGAATTTTTCATACAGTTGTTTAGTTGTCTTATCTCACGACTGCCGCGCGGCCATACTTGTGCTAACTCACGCACACTAAAGAGACAATTGGCTTGTTATCTATAAGTATGGCAAAGCGGCAGTTATGAAATAAAAAACTATACCAGCAGCTCTCTGGAAATCGATATAACTCAAACGTAGCCGTTGTATAATTTTATGACCTCACATCTGGAGTTTACTTTATGTAGGCGTAAGAGCAACCACGTGTAAAACTCAAAAACAAAGCTGAAAGACGCTATAAAATTAGATTGAACGTGCTGAAGCTCTATTCGCTCAGCACTTTCCAAGTAAATCTATGGCTTGTTGACTCAGAAGTGCCTAGCGCGGGCCTACCAAATCCCCTGCAATCTTAACCAATGATCTTTATTGGTTCTGGAGAACCAGAGACCAATTCAGGATGGCAACACGGAAATAAGACGATTTATAAAAAAAACGCTGCATGTCGCAGCTTTTTAATACGTTAATACGTATGTATGAACGTGAAACTTTTTGTAGCTGCCTAAATTCGTCTCTGTATAAGTATGTGCGTGTTTTGTTATTTATATTGGTTCCCGATCCAGGACCCGCCACAGACTTAGATTTGACTAGACTGAGATACCTCTTTAAACAATAAAAGCTAGCGTTTACTTTGGTGATACGACCATACTCGTATACTTAAAAGAAAAACTCCCTAGTTATTTTAATAACATCGCAAAATTAACGTCTTTTTTCAATGACCGACACCATAATAAAGCTATCCATGTCCACACATACCGGTATTGCTGCCGGCCGGCTTCGTGCCGTGAGAGCCGCGCGCGGCTTAAGGTTAGGTACTTAGCGCTTTAGCAGGTCGTTACTGCGGCTTATGCCGGCGGTATGTGTGTAGGCAGCTTTACTGCGGCAACGACCAAAAGTAGATCAAGCAGACTGGCTGCCTTTACCTGGACTCAAAATACTATGCGTGCCGAAGTGGGCACCAAATCGGAGACATCGGAGTTTTTCGGTAGTGTGACTTGTGAGATATACCATAATGTAGGTCTGTGACCGCCACCGTGTTGTACCGGGTTTATGACCCTACTAACACGACATCTAACTATAAACAGAGTAACCATGCCGCGCAAGTTATTATGCTTACACGAAACGAACAACAATTGGCAGTCGGGGTTTGAAATATGATGAAAGCAACATTGTTTTGGTTATAAAATTGCTAGAAACTTCTCGGTTACTCGTCGGGAATAAATTTCCATGGCTGCAAATAACATGAGGGAGAACTAGTTCTGATAAAGTTTTAACATCAGTACCAATGAATAAACCGGTGGCACATTCTAGCTTTCAGGGATACGAGCATGAAACTTTTTAATTTCTTTTTGGGTGGTTGCTTGGAAAACATAAAGTAAACTGTGTATAAAGAATTTACCAGTTGCTTCTTTTCCCTTACTTTAAGAACCAGCACAGCAATTAAATCCTTAGTTCTTAGTAGTATCCTTAGTTTCAATTCAATTCGGCCTGTTAAGTACAAGGTCGTAGACGTTGTGCCTACCCTTAAAGGAAATAGGTGCATGTAGGCGACCACATAGGCAGATCCACCACCTCATTCTTATTCTACAGACGCGAGTGAATCTATTAAGAGCATGGGAGGTAACTTGTTTACAGGCTCGCCTGCTTGTTGCATATCAAACGACTTACGCGTACAATACTCAGATACCATCGTTATACGTGATAGACGTGCTGATTGGGATACGTGGAAGGTAAGTTGATTTTTGAATAAAGATACTTCCTGGTAAAACAAATTATGGTTTTGTTTATTTCCTTTTTAAAAGTTGTAGGTATATTTTACTAGAAAATATTATGCTGGAATTTTACCTAAAGACAAGCTTTTATAAACGCCAGGTACCAGGTACAAACCCAAATTTAATTTTCACATTTCGACCTATGTTCCTTGGGAAAAGTTGTTCTGTTTCATGGGTTTTTACATTCTGTATTTGGCTCATCTGATGTACTGGCTTATCGCCAAAGGCATCTTTTAATATTCAAATATTTGTAGGTATGACAAACCTAATATGACTTCAGCTGCATAGAACTTCATCTCGGCCTCGTTGAAGACGCCATGTTGGGACAGGTGGTAGTGCAGGTCACCGCCGTTCATCAGGTCCAGGATGAAGCACAGTTTGTCTGGCGTGTGGAATGCGTACGTCATGCACACGATGAAGGGGCAGTCCACCTGGAAAAATAAATTCATATTAGGGCCATGGTTCCTTTATACTACGAACTTACGAAGTAGTGAGCAAGGGCATACTGTTTGTTTTACTGGTAAGTAGGCACCGGAACTATAAATGGATGTGTTATTGTTATAAATGTTTTAAACTGACCGACGAGTATTTTCTATTTGTGTACACGGTATTCTGTGTATGTAGGTAGTTATGAACCTATGCGTATGTATGTAAGCGTGTGTTACTTGCAGTAGAGAAGTGGTTTCTTCTTACTTCTTTTTTGATTGTTCACAGAGCTAACACCAGGGTTCATCGGGTTGATCGACTCGAAACCCACACGAGAAGTAAAAGACAGAGCGAAGATTCGCCTACTTTATTCTTTAGTAGGTACTAGGCCTTTCCTGAGCAGAGTGGCAGAGAAATCAATGTAGGCATTCAACAAACAACGCTTCGTTAAGAATAAGTAACGGTCAATGACAATAAAAAAATGTGAATTGTTGCTGATCGGCAATGCGTATTAAGTTATGTCATCAGAGGAAAAAGGTTTAGTTACTCTAATCTAATACATTAACTTTTTTCCGTTACATCTAGTATACATTGGCCTCGATTCACGCCGTCCAGTTACTAATTCTTACAGCGCTACTAAGAATTAGAATTAGTAACTGGACGGCGAGAATCGACGCCATTGACTAGGTACAAGGTATTAAAAAGTACAGTTGCAACCAGATCCAGCTAATTAGCTTAAGTGCACCTGTGGGGATGCAGCCTGTAGGTGTATAGGGTAATACCTCTAGGTACATGTCAGGTCAGGCTAATGCAAATAGGTACTTGCTACCGGCTCATAGTGGTATATACCTATACCTAGTGATTAATTAGTACCGTGTTGGATTTGTTGGTTTAGTTTAGACGAAATTGAATGCCAGATTTGGCTAGATCACTAAATATTACAAAACAAAATCCACCACCGTGTGTGTCTGTCTAAACGTGATAAACTCAAAAACTATTGAACGGATTTTCATGCGGTTTTCACCATTTGACGAGGTTATTAATGCGGAAGGCTTTGTTGTGTTTAAAAGGACAAAACAACATAGAAATAATCATTTGGGTATTTATCTAAAATCTATTTATCTAGAATGCAAAACAGCGGCCTAATGCTCGCGACATTCTCTAATCTCTACCATTCAACCACAGAGTACCGAGAAAGGATACTATAATGAATAAGTGTTGCATTAGAAGTTTTTAACTCACAAAAAATATAAAAGTAAACTTATTTCCTCAAACAACAATAATAAATATCAGTCACAACATGTTGCATATAAAAACTTAGCCGTTGTATTAACTTTATGGGCGGGCTGGAAATATGTAGCCATAGAAATTGGCTCGCTCGCGCAGTGCTGTCGGGCAAATGACAAATATAGCCCGAGTGGTGAGCCGGAATGCAAAATAGCATTAAAGCAATAAACGTAGCACGGAATAACGATGTATTATGCCAGCGGAAATACTGGGTCTTACTTAGTTTAACGTGTTAGTTTCTATTGAAAACTAACAGAGGCTGAAACTTTTTGTTCATTTATCAGGCTTATTAGGCGGTTTAATAGCGCTCTACCTGGGAGACTTAAGTTCATTCGTGGACTCGAAAACCCACACGGTCAAAATGTCTTTTTCGCAAAATGTCTCTGTAACGTCCCAAGAGCACGTAGATTTCATAACATTTTGTGTTGGGTCAAAGTAGCAGATATATAAAATTACGATTGATTCATGTTGTGAATGGTCATAATTTGTGAGGTCAACTATCTCAATAAAATTATCATCATCGAGTGTTGCTAGTCCAGTACTAATACTATAGACAGTGTATGAGGTGGATACTCTAGTTTTTAACAGCCTGTACTGATTTTTCTAGCTAGTATATGTGATGTTTTTCCTTGCTGTATTTCGACGTAAAACATGAAACATCCTGTATATTTTGACTGCGCATTGCAATTGTCGACTTGTGTGTTTACTTACCAGTCGCTGTGTGGAAACTGTCGAGTTTGTGATCATGAGCATTACATATTTTAGTGGGATAGAATATAACGCATTTGCATTTATGTGTATTATCTCAAACAATAAATTTTAAAAAGAATACTTTTTGGATTATTATCCCAATAGATAATTTTTTTAAATTATTCCAGTAGTTTCTCGTTTCCAAATAAACAAATCCTTGATAATATTAGTTTAGAATAGCGAATGTAGGTATGCAATTGTTAAGTCGCATAGGTATATGTTTTTTATTTACACAAAATTATCTTTGTGTTTATATGATATTGTTTTACTTTGATAATTATCAAACCTAGATCATAGACTACAGTAAAGTCTTTATATTCATTTTGACATTTTTTTTTTAATTTTTGTTCTGTATGTTCGTTAAAATTCACTTTTAACGCTTTTCATAAAAAATCTTTTTCACACAATGAAAACGGTCGCATATTTCGAATCAAAAAGTACGTACATAATGAATTTCCCTGACGTATTTCAACTGAACGCGAGCCGTACAGTCGACGACCTATATTCTGACAATAACCCGAGAGCCGCGGTTTACTGCGAGTTTACATCCAGCTATATCCGTGTTTAATGAAAAGGTTTACCATGCTGTCCATGGCCGAATAGCCTATTTAGATTAGATATTATGATTATGACGTAGTTCCGTCGTAAGGTAAGTTTAGAGTGATAGGACATTAAATCATGACGCCGAGTCATCCTACAAGGCAGGCGGTGTCACAAAAGCTGATTATGCCTGCGGTTTATAACCTATGCAGTTCACAAACTCTAACACCAACTCTCATCTCTGGGTTGGACGAGCCCTTAACTTACACGAAAGAAGAATCTACAGTACTGTATCCATCAGTGGTCTGCCCACGGCTGATTACGGATCAATACCAAACCATAGCATATGGCGGCATAAGTAAAACATATCATGAAAGCGATCAAAGTTGGCTTTATACAGATTTGTTTGTATGCAGACATTTTAAAGCTCCTTAGTTTACTATGTCGATACTGTGGCACTCTTGACTTCTTCGCCTTCCGGCTTTTCTTAACATAACGGATATTATGGGCGAAGAAAAATAGAAACAAAGCAGAAGTCCCAGTGGGACTAAAAAAAGGTCCAATCTCTTCAGTATTTTTTGTAATTTTAGCTTCGGAATATGTAACAAATTCAGAAGCAGATTTAATTTATGTAAAGTGGGGTTTCAGTCACTCTCTACACGTGGATATATTTGCAGAAAAAATCTCTATTTCTATTCCAGATGTCTCTTTTTTCACACGAGGCGACATTTTAATTATTTTAAAGCCGCATCGAAACTGCGGAGTCAGTAATCGCCTGACCTATATTCAGGTAACAGCATGAAAATCCGCGGTTTTATACAGCGCAGCGGATGCATGGAATTTTATATATTTTAGGAGTTAGGAGCGCGGCACAGATTCTATGCTAGTTTAGAGAGCATGTAAAATTTAGGCTAGTAAACAATGAACAAGAGTTCACGACATACTTAGTTTACAATGAGGATTCTATATTTTTTGGTCGCAATGAACTGGACGCACACAAACAGAACTGTTAATTAAAATCGTCCACCAAATCCAAACAGAAAATCAAACACGGAGCCTTCGGCTAACAACTCTAACACTTATAGCAGCGATACACAGTCCTAACTAAAATGGCATTCAAAATTATTGATGACGCTCTGCCAAACCATAAATTAGTTATAATTATAATAAATATGATTTTATGTAATGTATGTTTCGAATTTCTATAGTTTTCGCTGCTTCTGGAATTCTCGAGATTAAAGCATCTTCAGGTTCAGTCATATCGTAAGTAGACAACAATCAAAATTCATTCATTCTTAGCTGCTTAGTGGGTCGGTTAATTCAAGTACATTTCAAACTAAAATACGGCTTCTGAACTAACAATGGCTGCGGTCGAGAAGCTGCGCAAGAAACTCGAGCATACCTTACTACTTGGCCTACTTTCTTCAAATCGTTATAATTGTAGGTAAGTGTTTACAAGGTGTTGGGGTTGGGGGAATCAAGGAAAACCTCTAGTTGCCTTTAAATTGAATAAATTGTAGTTCGCCAACAATATCCATCCGTGCTATTGAAATTTTACATTCGGTGTTGTGCTGTGGTGTGGACTCGACTATATGGAACGACCCGGTAGACCCTAGTCAGAGATTTTAACCGCCTATTCTCTGATATAATTTGTTTGACCACCACTATAATATAAGGATAAAAGAAAGTATCTTTCATAAACACCAAATATACTTTAAAAATTGAACGATTAGACGAAAAAAAGCCTTGAGGTTATGTTGTGACCTATTTCCTTATCAAGTTTCTTCTTTCGTTAGTTGTCGGTTAACAAAATCCCATGAACCCTGTTTACCGCCTAATAAGCCTCTGACATGGTTTATATAACACGCTTCCAATTCCTGCTAATTTGCGCAACGCTATTGGATACCCTGTTGAATTGTAATGTGGATTGTAATCTAATAAACTAACAGATTGTAATGGAATACGCAGAAACGCCCCTCGGTAATTTACACGTATTGTCTGCTTCAGAGCATTTGATCATGATACGAATAGTTCTGATTTTGGAATATGACATTGAATAGGGGTAAGTATACTCCTTGTCTAGGCAACCAGTCTACAATAGTTTCAACAGAAGTTTCACGTTTTAAAAAAAAGAAGTCGCATAATAAAGATAATAGTTAAAGGTAAATCATAGCCAGACAAATAGACGACCTGGAGTCAAGAGGTCACACGATACCTACAAACAACCTTATTTCAGCTTGTCGTCTTTAAGAAACAAATATGCCGTATATTTTATTATAGCCACACTGTGAAGGTAAGGCACAGCTATAATAAAATTTTCTCCTACCAGACACACAGACGTCGGGGCGCGAAACGATCAAATACCCAGTTATAAGCTAAATGAAAATCACCTTCACTTCACCACCCCACCTGCTATTAAAACAAGCCTTATGATTATGAACCTTCCAAGAAGAAGTAACGTCACAAATATGGCAAATATTTAATCATGGTGGCACTACTGTGAGGTAAGATAGGCAGTCCTAGCCAGCTCATTCAGTCAAATAGAAGTCAGGGCGCGGAACGACCGAACGACGTCCCATAATAAAATAAAGACAAACAATTCTCCACCCTTCAGGAACAGGTTCAAAACAAATATAGCGAATTTATCATGGCAACATTGAATAGGTAACCGCGGCCTCTCCTGCCAGACAAGCAGACGTCGGGGCGCCAAGACCACTCCACAACTTATAAAGAGATAAGCTCTCCCTGTATTTAAACGTCCTTCACTTCCACGCCCCTTGCTTCCATGCTGGACTGGGAGTGATAAAAATACATAGAATGTGCCAGCTGCTGCTTCTCCCGGGCATGCTGTAAAAACCAGCTAATGGATTCGAGGGTTTCAGTATATTGTAATTTAGGCGATGGGCTGACAACCTGTCACTACATCATTGTACAGATCTAAGTATCAGACGTGGCGGAACGACCTTTGTTTGGGTCGTTGACGCTCTGCCTACCCCATTAGGGGTACAGGCGTGATAATTATGTATATGTATGTATTCACTCCCACCATTCACTCCTTATCGATTCTTATTTTAATACATTAAATGCACTATACAGCGGCGACAGAAAGTCATAAAATGCGGATGGCTTTTAAAATCCGGCTGACGGATAGCTGTAAAAATATTAGTGTATCATCAAAAGTAGCGGTACACATCAAACTATTTATAAGGGACGTTAATCCTGAAAGGCCTTCATTTTTTATTTCTTTTATTAGAACTTTTGCAGAGGAAGACCCCGAAAAAGATGGTGGGACGAAATTGATGCATTTGACGGAAACTGGAAGGAAGTAGTACGGGACCGGGAGCAGTGAAGGGGAAAAGGGGAGGCCTTTGCCCAACAGTGGGACAAATGGGGCTAGAAAAAAAAAACAATCTTTTATGATGGTTTAGGGGTCGTGTGATTAGAAAGTCCAAAATTAATGGTACAATCCCAAGTTCTTTAAGTATCATGTTTGGCTTAAGGTTTTAGTCGTGGGTTCGATTCCCAGATAGGTATACACCTGACATTATGAGATTGTTTCCAGTTTCATTAGGCAAAATCATCTGATTGTCTAACAATAATTCTGCCACCAGGGTTCATCGTGTCGTTTGGCCTAACAACTCACGCGACAGAGGACGAAGAAAAATCTGTCACTATTTTCACATCAAATATCCAGTCTGTCGTATAAAATAAGTACACTGCGATGTATGGCTGGTGTTCATAATTCGATAATCATGTGCGTGAACGCGCAACAAAGCATTCGATACGTCGCCGTTTCCAGGCGAACGCAGATCGGGGTGGGCGGGCGGTGTGAACCGTTTCTTAGTCTTTAGAAATAACCTCAAGAGGTTGTTACATGAAAATATCTTGAAATATTCTTATCTAGCTTTCAGCCCCGCAGTTTCAACCGCGTCTAAATAGTTTACTCGTGAAAATAAGGTATTTTCCCGCGGTAAAAAGTAGCATATGTCCGTCTCCAGGTTACCATCTATTGGCCTGTCAAATTTCATTAAAATCGGTTCAGTAGTTTAGGCGTGATAGAGTAACAAACAAACAAACAAACAAACAAACAAACAAACAAACAAACAAACAAACAGACAGATACGTATTAGGGATGCTAAGAGCAAAGACTGTAAATAAGTACCTATCTTAAATATTAATCATACATCCGAGTAAGGAAACCAAGTGATCCATAGAATGCTGCACGAACGACACGAATCACAATTTACAGCTGAAAACTACAAATTCTTAATTTTGTCCAACCAGCAACCTAGGACCCGGTCTCTACCAATCCAAATTACATGAATAAAAGTAATCCCGTTGAAACCTTCTATATTTAAACCCGAGTTTTCAAGCCATGTTTTCCAAATGTAAAGTTAAAGCATTCCACCACACAACAAGAACTTTTAAAAGCGAGGCCACACAAGAGAGAATTCATGCAAAAACTTGAATACTTGTAGATGTAGCAAAACGATAGACATTGGTGCCGATTCGGTCGTAGACACAACTTCACCTATTAAGTTTAGGCCTGTCACTTAAGTACCAGAATTTGATTAAATAAGAGACAAAAGATCAACGCTAATTATAATCCTGTCAAAGTGACGTATAGTGCTTAAAATAAGACATCTTCTAGCACGCCTGCCGTATTATTTTGAGTCCATCATCTTCTGTCGTGTATGTGGTTCAAATTGGATTTAAATAAGTGTCACTTTGACAGGATTCAGTTGTGGTTTCTCTGTCTCATTTTTGTTTAAATTTTAACGTGAAAGTGACAGGACTAATCGAGTAAGGTTGTGTCAACGATCGAATCGGCACCATTTTCTCGTTTTATAAACTTTCGGATACGGGCGCTCTGGTCGTTAAAGGGAAGCTATTTTGGGTCAGGATGAGAAATAAAGCAGTTGAATGTGTTAGAGGCGTCCATTTCGCGGAAAATCGGTACACAGCATGGACGGATAAAGATAAAACTTGTAAAAACCACACATGAATACAAACAGTTTCGTGGAAACGCGACAGGGTTCTCATAGCTCAGCTATTGATTATAGAGATAATTTAAGGAATTCATATACTACGGCTTATCTAAAATTAACAAACAAAGGATGAAAAGCACAAATAAATCAAGGAAATATTCTATAAGTAAATAAATTTGTATATCATATGCGCCACGTTTGATAAAGATCACGTCCAGCTGACTATTAAGGCTGATAATGTCACAGGGTGACTATTTTTACATGGCAATCTTCATTCGTCTACAGAGCAACAGTGTAAAATGAAGAAATCCAATCAAGCGAGGGATAAAACAAAATGCAGCGGAAGCGGTACACGGCAAATCGAGGGCGAGCCAATTCGTTTCAGTCCAATTGGCTGGATATCGTTTATGTCCCCGATGCCATATCGTCGGTGCTTGTAGTCCAGTGAAACAACGGTAAGAAACTAAAAAAAAATCTGTTTTGACTGTTTCTGACTTGATTACATTATACAATAGGTAAGTAGATATTACAAGCAGTTGTTTCTTCTTCATAGGTATTCTATTCTATTTAATGGGTTGATGGACAGGATAAACCCTGTTTTTAGAGTTTCAAAACTACCAATAATGCCATTCTGTATTCTGAAGCAATTCTCCGAATTTGGTAAGACGCTATATTAAAGGCACTGTAATAAAATAGTTTGACTTGAATGATTTAACTGTAATTGGTATGATAAAGTCCATATAAGTTTCAGCCATACCTTTTACTTAATATAATAATAATGCGCCTGAATACTTATTGAGAGCTCAATCATCATAATTCTTAACTCGTATAGAATATTATCGCGGTATAAAGCGTTAATTATACCTAGGTTGCGAATAACAGCAGAAATCGAAAATTAATGCAACGTCCTTCAATATAAAATCGCAGTTCGGCCGGACTATAATACAGATATCAGTATCACTAGATAGTAGTGTCGACGTGAATCAAACCATCTGGTAATCGATAAGCGATAGCCATTTGATTCACTACTTATCTGGTTTGAGTTTGAGCTACTTATTTAGGACGAGTCCCCTGTGGTGCTGGGTCGGAATATCACCACCACTCTATGGACATACATACATTAAGACACGTCTTGGTCCCACAGGGGTAGACAGAGTAAACACCAAGTATAAGGCGCTTTCGCCACGTCTGACAACGTTTGAGTGTCATTTCAGAAAGTACGAATTGTGTATTGTTACAGTGGTAGGTTGTCAGCCTTTAGCCTAAATTACAATACACTGAAACCCTCGATCCCTTCCCTTTACTTGTTTTATGGCAAATATTTTATTAGGAAAGATCTATGGACTATTAGAAACTAGACGTTACTGTGACTTCTCATAATCTATGCTAATCCAGTAATCATTTCAATAGGAACTAATAAACTGTATACAAAGTAACTCCAGTGTGAGATGGGTAGAGATAAGTGAACAGAATTATTTACGACATGTTAAATACGTTTTCCGTGCGGGCATGTCCGAGGAACAAATGCGAAGGTTCTTCCTTTTACAATCCTTTTGAATTTAAACCAATGGAACAGTATAAATTATCATTATGAATGACATACTTGTTTACTGAATAGTAAATAATTGAACTTCATAAACCGAGTGCAAGCGCGGTAGACTGAGAAAGAAATAGTCTTCAACTTATCTCATTTCTGCACGGATTCATTACAATGAACATAAGCGGTGCTAACACGCCACCACGCAAAAATAAAGCTAACCCGAAGCTTTAGCGGCTCACAAAATATATTCGGAGTTTATCATAAGCATAGATATACATCGCAGTTACAACACCCTTTACTCTTGGAGTTTGCGCACTGCCGCGTATTCTTTAACCTATTTTGTACGACACAATTTGGGACTCTGTTCCTCGAGTGAAACTGGCGGAACGTCTCTCGTATATCGTCTACGGAGATGAGTAACGTATATTTCTCGTAGGCTTTACTGTTCTCGCCGGAGGAATCATTTGCGTCAGTGTTCGTGTACGCATTCAATTACTGTTTATTCTTTCTGTGGCCCCTGTAATGGCAGGGCAGGCTGCGTCCCTCCAATAAAAGAGGACATACTCATAAAGAGAGGAAAAAGTTGAATTCAAGGCAATGGCGTCATGTAGTCGGTTGCGCTCAGATTTTATTATGCTGTCAGCTCAAAGGGGCTTGATTGTGAATTATATTGTATGCAAACATGTTTAATTTTAGCCCATATTACATACGTGCATATCACGTCGATATTATGGACTAAGGCAGAACGTCAACAGCTTTGTTAAAGAGAGTTTTCGTACTTTATGAAAGAAAACGTGTGTTCATTAGGTTGTCAGCTCATATCGCCTAATTTTAATTGTGCCCTACACTGAAACCTGATGCTGAAACCTTCGAATGTGCAGACTTTTACAGATTTTCCGGGAAGAGAAACAGCTGGTTTAGTCTAAGCGTGGAAGAAAGCATCATCTTTTAAAATTTTGTCTAAGCTATGTTATACCGGTAACTTCTAACTTCTCAACACAAATATGAAATACTAGTGGGTAATGGGATGCTATAAAGCAGGTGTTTCGGATTGGTTAAGGTAAACAACTCGCGGCGCCCCATCCGACCTGGCGGTCGTGGAGTATTTTTACTTTACTGGCTTCGGCATAACAAATGAACTATTCTAGATTACTCCCCTGTTGAGAGTTGCATAGTACTTGTATTTAATCTTTCAGATTCAGCGAACTTTTCCACAGAATTTTTCCGGTTTCCGACGCTACATTAAAAAGTTAACAAGTTTTGGCGTCGCGCATAGCAAAGTTGGTATTGAACCTAGATAGGTTCGATGCTCTGCCTGTCACGCATAATTTGATTCCCGTTCGGGCCGTTTTGGATCCAAGTGCTTTAAGCGTTTATTTCTATTGAATGTCTATTGCACCTCAATACAGGGAATCCCAGTCCAGTGGGAGCTACGAGTGTAATCGATTTTTCTTTTCTGATTACACAAGCGAATTTTAAAATCGTGAAGGTTCTATGAACACCAAGAACCTCTTACTGCATGATTGAAATTGTAAATTCACTCTGTGCGCCGTTTCTTGAGGAGATTCATTAAAAATGTAAAATCAAGCTAAAGAAGGAATAAGTCACCTTATCTCAACTTCCGCGTATCTGGCGGATTTGAGTTTTTCGTTCCATTTGTGTTGATGGAGCTTTCTTTCAAGCAACTTTGAATACGGAAGCTCTTATTTGCATACAAATAAATGGGACAGAAGATTTAAATTAAAGAGCTTCGGGTGGAATACAGTTTTTGTTGCGCTTTATTTATAAGATCCAGCTGATCAGATTATCATGCCGGCCTGGGATCGATAAAAAACATAGAACGTACCAGTCGCGTCTCTTTTAGGACATACTTGAGCCATTATAGTAGCGTCTATTTTTAGACACATTTAAGCCTTGTTTTTTTTAAATTTGATATCGGTACGACTATTATTTGACCGTTGACAAACTCCCTACCTTATGCAGGCTTGTTTTCGTTGTAAGATTGAACAGTTATCTTGATAAAACAGCTGAAAGGCCCGCTCTACTATAATGTATCGCCGAACAATAGCCGTAGTGAATAGTTTGCAAAAGGCACAGATTGTATCGTTCACAATGGCTGCGGCGGATAGTTTGCTGTTGTATAATGAAATTTCAGATCATAACAGTTGTGTATTAAAATGTGTCGGATATGTCAGAGTTGCTGCTGGCATATCAGCACTAAAAATCTTTAATTATAAGTACAATTTGTTGCATGTGATGAATGCAATGATTAATCTTTGTCAGATGTTTTATTTCGCAACGGCCACTAAGCCATTACTTGACAAACTAATGACTGAATCTTTTGCATTCATCCTAACCCTTAGGTCTCATGGTGAACTTTGCTGTCGAACTATAAGTGTCTTTAGTGGGATATAGGTGTTATTTATAGTGCCTATTTACCGTAATTTGAACAGTTGCGTATCGGCCATATAAATATTAAAAACTTTTAAAGACTTACCCCAGTACTGACTAGAGATAGCATGATCCTCTCGTTGAGGGCAAGAGTCTCGCCTTGTTTCATTTTGATACGTTTCTTGTCGAGGCATTTCATCGCGTACATCTTGCCCGTATCCGCTTTCCGACATCCGTATACCTGGCGTCAGAAATTTATATTTAAACACGAATACCAATGTAAATCTGGAAAATAAAATCAACAAAGGTTGTACTGATAAAGGTTGTACTGATGGGAACTAGCGTTAACTGATACAATTGGTTATTTTCTCCATTAGAAATCTACTTTTTTATCAGGAGAGTAGCATAGTAAGTATGTTATTTTTACTACGTTTCGTTTTTGGGACAATCGGCAATTCACACGGCGAACTTTGAAAAAATATCTCGTTCTCATGGGATACTCATTAGCCGCAAATGAAACAGCGGTTCAAAAGCTAGTAAAAATACAAACATACGAATATTTCCTCTTTGTAAAAGCTTACTTTTATAAGCCATACAACAAAGTGAAAAAAAAAAAAACTCATTTACATAGGACATTTACTTCCCTTACGACCCTGTTTCAGATTTACGCCCCAGGGCAGTGCTAAATATCAGAGGGCAAGTGTTTTCAGCATCACGCCACAAAGAAAACACGCCAAATTACATTGAGTGGAATGATAATATGTTATGTTATAAAGAGTTTGCAGGTTACGTTGTGAGTATACCGCTAAAAGTGGCTACAACTCTTGTAGGTAAAAGGTTGGTAAAGTATTATAAGTAGACTTAAGCCACTTGGTATTTTAGCGGCTTGAAACTTTCACATTCGAATGTGAAGTCTTGAGCTATTATGTCAGCAGAAAGGATCAGTTGCGACATAGAAAAAACTTATTCACAATTGGAATATACTTACTTACTTACTTACTACGCTGGCTCAGCGACAAGTGAGTCTTGGCCTCCAATACGAGATGACGTCACTTCTCTCGGTCTCGTGCGGTCTCTTGCAAGTCGTAATTGGAATATAAGTAATACAAATTCCTAGCTAGAAGGTTGTTTACCTCTCCGAAACCTCCTCGACCGATGATACGATGTACGCTGAAGTCGTTCATCGTTAGTTGAATGTTTAATTCTAAGTTTTTCCACTGGCAAAACCTCGTGATTTATCACTGCAAAAAAGAAACATAACTGTCAAGAAATATACTTACAATGCCATAAAAAATTTAGGTATTATCAACAAACACTCAGTTCTAGAGTTCTTTGCAAACCTTATTGTTATGGTATAGAAAGTACGAGTATTTACGTAGTTATGTTACGATGCAAATGCACTACAAACAGTCTTGTGATCTACTTTACACTTTTGCTTTCTGTATCTTCTATTTAGGTATAGTACAAATGCAAAGGCTATAATACTGTGTTATAATAATAATAACTTGTCTATTATGTACCTACAAGAGTTGTAGCCACTTTTAGCGGTATACTCACAACGTAACCTGCAAACTCTTTATAACATAACATATTATCATTCCACTCAATGTAATTTGGCGTGTTTTCTTTGTGGCGTGATGCTGAAAACACTTGCCCTCTGATATTTAGCACTGCCCTGGGGCGTAAATCTGAAACAGGGTCGTAAGGGAAGTAAATGTCCTATGTAAATGAGTTTTTTTTTTCACTTTGTTGTATGGCTTATAAAAGTAAGCTTTTACAAAGAGGAAATATTCGTATGTTTGTATTTTTACTAGCTTTTGAACCGCTGTTTCATTTGCGGCTAATGAGTATCCCATGAGAACGAGATATTTTTTCAAAGTTCGCCGTGTGAATTGCCGATTGTCCCAAAAACGAAACGTAGTAAAAATAACATACTTACTATGCTACTCTCCTGATAAAAAAGTAGATTTCTAATGGAGAAAATAACCAATTGTATCAGTTAACGCTAGTTCCCATCAGTACAACCTTTATCAGTACAACCTTTGTTGATTTTATTTTCCAGATTTACATTGGTATTCGTGTTTAAAATATAAATTTCTGACGCCAGGTATACGGATGTCGGAAAGCGGATACGGGCAAGATGTACGCGATGAAATGCCTCGACAAGAAACGTATCAAAATGAAACAAGGCGAGACTCTTGCCCTCAACGAGAGGATCATGCTATCTCTAGTCAGTACTGGGGTAAGTCTTTAAAAGTTTTTAATATTTATATGGCCGATACGCAACTGTTCAAATTACGGTAAATAGGCACTATAAATAACACCTATATCCCACTAAAGACACTTATAGTTCGACAGCAAAGTTCACCATGAGACCTAAGGGTTAGGATGAATGCAAAAGATTCAGTCATTAGTTTGTCAAGTAATGGCTTAGTGGCCGTTGCGAAATAAAACATCTGACAAAGATTAATCATTGCATTCATCACATGCAACAAATTGTACTTATAATTAAAGATTTTTAGTGCTGATATGCCAGCAGCAACTCTGACATATCCGACACATTTTAATACACAACTGTTATGATCTGAAATTTCATTATACAACAGCAAACTATCCGCCGCAGCCATTGTGAACGATACAATCTGTGCCTTTTGCAAACTATTCACTACGGCTATTGTTCGGCGATACATTATAGTAGAGCGGGCCTTTCAGCTGTTTTATCAGATAACTGTTCAATCTTACAACGAAAACAAGCCTGCATAAGGTAGGGAGTTTGTCAACGGTCAAATAATAGTCGTACCGATATCAAATTTAAAAAAAACAAGGCTTAAATGTGTCTAAAAATAGACGCTACTATAATGGCTCAAGTATGTCCTAAAAGAGACGCGACTGGTACGTTCTATGTTTTTTATCGATCCCAGGCCGGCATGATAATCTGATCAGCTGGATCTTATAAATAAAGCGCAACAAAAACTGTATTCCACCCGAAGCTCTTTAATTTAAATCTTCTGTCCCATTTATTTGTATGCAAATAAGAGCTTCCGTATTCAAAGTTGCTTGAAAGAAAGCTCCATCAACACAAATGGAACGAAAAACTCAAATCCGCCAGATACGCGGAAGTTGAGATAAGGTGACTTATTCCTTCTTTAGCTTGATTTTACATTTTTAATGAATCTCCTCAAGAAACGGCGCACAGAGTGAATTTACAATTTCAATCATGCAGTAAGAGGTTCTTGGTGTTCATAGAACCTTCACGATTTTAAAATTCGCTTGTGTAATCAGAAAAGAAAAATCGATTACACTCGTAGCTCCCACTGGACTGGATTCCCTGTATTGAGGTGCAATAGACATTCAATAGAAATAAACGCTTAAAGCACTTGGATCCAAAACGGCCCGAACGGGAATCAAATTATGCGTGACAGGCAGAGCATCGAACCTATCTAGGTTCAATACCAACTTTGCTATGCGCGACGCCAAAACTTGTTAACTTTTTAATGTAGCGTCGGAAACCGGAAAATTCTGTGGAAAAGTTCGCTGAATCTGAAAGATTAAATACAAGTACTATGCAACTCTCAACAGGGGAGTAATCTAGAATAGTTCATTTGTTATGCCGAAGCCAGTAAAGTAAAAATACTCCACGACCGCCAGGTCGGATGGGGCGCCGCGAGTTGTTTACCTTAACCAATCCGAAACACCTGCTTTATAGCATCCCATTACCCACTAGTATTTCATATTTGTGTTGAGAAGTTAGAAGTTACCGGTATAACATAGCTTAGACAAAATTTTAAAAGATGATGCTTTCTTCCACGCTTAGACTAAACCAGCTGTTTCTCTTCCCGGAAAATCTGTAAAAGTCTGCACATTCGAAGGTTTCAGCATCAGGTTTCAGTGTAGGGCACAATTAAAATTAGGCGATATGAGCTGACAACCTAATGAACACACGTTTTCTTTCATAAAGTACGAAAACTCTCTTTAACAAAGCTGTTGACGTTCTGCCTTAGTCCATAATATCGACGTGATATGCACGTATGTATATGGGCTAAAATTAAACATGTTTGCATACAATATAATTCACAATCAAGCCCCTTTGAGCTGACAGCATAATAAAATCTGAGCGCAACCGACTACATGACGCCATTGCCTTGAATTCAACTTTTTCCTCTCTTTATGAGTATGTCCTCTTTTATTGGAGGGACGCAGCCTGCCCTGCCATTACAGGGGCCACAGAAAGAATAAACAGTAATTGAATGCGTACACGAACACTGACGCAAATGATTCCTCCGGCGAGAACAGTAAAGCCTACGAGAAATATACGTTACTCATCTCCGTAGACGATATACGAGAGACGTTCCGCCAG